>OZ020508.1:10367940-10614821 GCA_963971375.1 Platycheirus rosarum
AACAATCCAAATATTTTGATGCTGCTCTTTCTCAAGGGGTTATGGAAATAATAGAAATCCATAAAACAAGAACTACACCTTCTACATCTACTATACTCATTCTTGAGGCTTTTCGGAAGAGAGATGAGGCTGCCCTCCAGTCCAGGTATGACTTATCTGCAAATAATAATACAAACCTGTTGTCCTTGAACCATTCTTCTGAAGAGGTATTCTACCACACTTGCAAAACCACTGCGTAAGCTTTTTCATCTTTTCTACTCTTCTGAAAACCTTCATAGAAAATGGAAAACAGCTTTTATCCAGCCAGTCCCGTTACCGTAAGAAACATCTTGAAGCCCGAAAGCTTCTTCAAGACCGGCAGAATGGTTTTAGCAGTAATCGTTCCACTGGTGATCTGATGGCATATCTAACCGAACAGTAGAACAAATCTTAACATCGCTTTGGCGAAACTAAGATTATATCGCCCGATATTTCTATAGCTTTGGGTGCTTTGGGACAGTTTCTAGTCTGATTTCCGCCAATTTATTGCAAGTGTGCCCTAGGGGTTCCTTTTGTCTCCGATTCTCTCCATCATTTTTACTTGCATTTATAGGTACTATAAGTTAAGGTATGGATTCAATCAATCAAACAATCAAACATGACATTATGATGATAGAGAAGTCGAAAAAAGTGGGTCCGGAAATTCCATCCGTCTGTCTGTCTATCTGTCTATACAGACTAAACGGATTGACCGATTTGCTTCAAACTTGGTATTTAGTATTAACTTGGTTGTATCTCGGGGGTGTTTTTCACTTTTGCTCTGGATCGACAAAAATTAGGTACCTGCCATACAATATTAAACAAAAATTTTGATTTTCTCGAAAACGGCTCTAATGATTTTAATAAAATTTTCTGTGTGCTATTTTTTTACAACAATACATCTTTCAGTTAGAATGCATTTTTCGATTTTTTTTTCGACTTTCTCGAGAACTGTTAAACCGATCACAATCAAATATTTGATATTCAGGAAGATGTAGATAGTTAAACCAATTCGGCATAAAAAATATTTTCGAATAACTTTTTGTTTTGAAATTTTAATAATTTTATTTTGAAAAATCGATATTTTGAAAATGTGGATTTGATTTTTTTTTCTTAGTTTTATTTTTAAATGTAGGTAATTTTTATGTTTAAATTTGTATTCCTGAATTTTCTTTTTTATTTTTTATAAAAGTTGTTAAATAAAAACCGTTTTATTTAAAAATCATTCCTACGATTTAAAAAATAAAATTTAACTTTTCCACATTTTCCGAAGAAATAAAATGGGATTTAAATTTTTGCGCTGAAAACTATTTTACGTACTTTTTTCAAACAATTAAAAGTCAGAAACATCGAATGAAAAACTTTGGAATTCCTTTAATAGTTTTCAAATTTTATTGGCAGTTTTGACCGCACAAAAGAGCAAGTACGTGCGATCCAGTTGTGCAATTTATTATATTTTATATTTGTTCCCGTCTTTCGCCTTCGATTACAATCGCAACTGTGCCGTATGTTAAGCTCATTAAACTTTAAACTAAGATATGTAATACTGGTCTCGCTCGTCGGTTCACCCTCGAGCCCAATTTCGGACGAATTGTAAAATATAGAGATTCTTTTTTAAGTCAAAAAACATGAATTCGAAATAATTTTCCCCCGCAGGATTTTTCCTTAGAAGGCTTTTATGAAGACTCAAGAAAATAAATGAAACAAATTGATCCAGCCATTCTCAAGTCATGCAATAACAAAGAAACAGCATTTAATTTTTAATTAATTGAATACATTCTATGCTTTTATTTTTTTTTATTTTTTTAACTAACAAAGATTTCTCTCTGTTATAAGCTGCCGCAGAAATCCCACACACCCTAGTCTAAATAGGGTTTTGAAATTACAAAAAAAAAACCGTTCGCCTACGAGCTATTTCCACTTCCCCCATACCAATCGTCTAAGCACTTGGCCGTGGCATTCAATACCCCACCCAAACCACCCACCTAATAGTTGAGTGGGGGTGGTGACAAACATTCATGCAAACTTGATGCTGCCGTCATTAGACCCTAATTGCCCAGTCCCTGCACACATGTAAGACATGTGAGTTTGTCTGTGTCAAAAGCCCCCAAGTACCAAGCTTCGATAAAAATGCAAGACTAGCTGAAGCTGCTGGCTGCTGGGGGAGAATTTCTACAGAAATGTGCTCTCTAAACTCTCTAAAAGTAATGAGTCTAAGTATTTGAAGATAGGGTGACAATGGAGACTTCCATGATTGATGAATAAAACCGTGGCTGGCTGTGTTCTGTGTAGTTGTATGTACGAGCATAGTTCCAAAAGGGCACATGCGAAACAAAAGGGTTTCACCACAGGATATGCGAGCAAAGCAAACAGCAATAACAAGCGGGACCGGATGAGCGGGAATGAAAACGGGTTTGGTCCAATACGGCAGGATACGCCACGGTACGGTGTTTTTTTCTAAGCTGGTCAAACGGGGACTGTGTATTACTTTTATAATAGCCTTTCGAGATAGATGAACAGATAGGGTTGTGTTAGATGAAAATGACGTAGATCTTTATACGAAGGTGGGGGAGAGCTGGGTCCACTAAATGCGGGGTTGTGTATCATGATAATAAATGGGTTCTTTTAGTTTGCATACCGGCTTTGGGTGGTGTGTGTGATGTAGGGTTTCATTATGGATGGATGTAGGCAGGTTGATTAGGGTTGGAGGTCGGCTGTTTCCGTCTATGTGTATAGGAACACGCGCTACTTTTTGGGGAGACGCGTTGGTATTAAAACGGACCGAAAGGTATGGTGAAGACAGATACTAATTTAAGAAATAACGTAACCATTCACTGTTATGATAATCATTAATCAGTCTTGGGTCAAAACATTTTATTTGTTTTTTTTTTTATTGTTTAAAAAAATATCATTTCTAAAGAATGTAATCTAAGTCCGGATGTATGTATATGTAGAATGTTTTAAAGAAAAAAGTGCTGTTTTCAATTTTAATTTTAAATAACTGTCTTTCGGAACTAGAAAAGGAAGTTAAGGAATGAGAATCCAAAAAGGGGAAGGGGCAAGATTTTCTGGATAAAGTTGCTCAGTCATCCCTGTCCATAACTTGAAAGTTTTTTTTTATGAATTCAAGTTAATTCTATTATTTAAACTACAATTCCAATAAACTTTTTCTGATTTACAATAAATGTATTCATTAATACAATTGTAAATAAGATTAAGTGGTAAAGATAAATGTGCAACAAACAGGGTATTAGAGCATGAATTTGAAGTAGTGGAATATTTTCTACCATGGTGAACAAATTCTAGGTCGGCTGCTAAAATCTGTTGTCAACCCTCTTTAAATCCTGATATCTTACCATAACAGCTATGTATGTAAGTTATGCTGTATGAGACTTATGGTCTTTGTAGTATTCACATACCGATCATATAGACTTGGCTGCTTATTAAAACCCATTTGATCTCTTAAACGCGTTCAAGAGTAAAGTCATACTGAGAAATGTTGATGTCGTATGTGGTGCGAGTGGCAAAATTTCGATCCAGAATTTTATGATTTTTTGTGAAACTCGGTGGACCAAACTCTAGATTTCTTAATAATTGATTATATTGGATAGAAATACTTACATATGCTGCCACGCTGTGACGTTATTAAAATAAATTAAGGGAAGATCTACTGGTGATGAATTCGCTGCCTCAACCTTTGATTTGGTGAAATAATGAATAAGGTTTATGAATTGTAGAGGCATTGACTATGTTATTTGACTATGTTATCTTCCTGATATGATTTTCAAAAATATGTAAAACAAAACTCAAAACATGTAAATATGTACCGGCAGGTTCACTATTCACATACAGTTTCTAACCTTTTTTTTAATTAATGGATAACGCTTGTTTATTTGAAGCTATTCGTTTTTCAAGAGTTAAACTAATGATTTTGTGGATTTTTTGCCTTCACACTCTTTTAAATTTCATCAATGGATGAAACTTTATTTTCAAAACTGAATTCCTTGCTGAATTTCTTGCTGCATTGCGTTACCGTTGTGACAATTTAGTGTCGTTTTGCCATCATTTTAAAAACAAGTGCGCTCATGAGAAATTTTATTAATCAAACAAATCTTTGCCAAAACCTTTTTAGCCAGTTCAACTTTCCAAGCCGAAATTCCAAAAAAAAAAAACTATAACAAATGGTTCCAACAATTGGCAAAGAAAAGTTCGAAGCTTACAGAACCTATATTGCTCAAAAAGCCTCAACAGTTAGAGATCGAATTGGAAATACCAGATTTTGGAACTGATTAAGGTTGACTTCATTAATAGAAAAAGAAGGAGAACATTCATTTTAAAAACCTTGTTCTGCTAAAGATAATGCAGCAACGTGTGCAACGCTGACGAGACTAGTTTTGATGTGTAAAGCATTGCCTGATGGAACATATATTTCAGGAAACCAAACTGTAATCGGCCAAAAAAAAAACCCTAAGGACATAATATTAAATGATAGTTTTTTGACCTTTTATCGATAAGATAGATTTAACTTTTTGTGGGCTATAGGTCAATATTTAGCCCACAAAAAGTTAAATCTATCTAAAGACATAACCATGTAGATTGTTTTTGTTATGTGTTGAACAATGCGACGCCGACGGTGGTCATGTCACAAGCTTAATAATTAAATACCTAACAATTAAATACCTAACAACATTGAAATTATTTTCCTGCTCGTCAACAAACGGTTTTTCAACTATAACAAAAAAAAAAAAAAACAATTTAGAGATTATTCAAAAATTATTGTTAGAAAAAAAATCGAGGGTTATTTTTTGAGATACAAAAATAAGTCCTGTACATTTATATGTACCTTAGTTGCATAGAATCGCAATGTTTTGCTTATTTTTTTTTATTATTAAGGTATTCTTATATTTTTACTTGCGATTTATAGGGACTATATATACAAAAAAAAAATTCTAACATTCAAACATGATATAACGTTGATAGAGAAACATATTTAAGTTACTGGCAAAATTCTGTCCGTTTGTCCGTCTGTCCGTCTGTACGGATGTATATTGAACAGCCTAAACGGTTTGGCCAATCGTCTTCAAATTTGGAACATAAGGTTATTTTGACATTAAACAAAGGACTTTTTTAATTTTTTTTTTACCTCAAATATTAACGGTACCTGTCATATAACCGTTAAGTAAAAGCTTATTTTTCTCGGAAACGGCATCAAGAATTTTTATGAAAAAAAAAATCAGTCTTCTATTGTAGGTGTAGGTTATGTTTTGGTGAAACAAAATTCAAGATAGTGTGTTAAAAACGGTTTCTCCAATAGAACCGTGTTTTTTTATTCGACTGCTCATCCGATTTCAATCAAAATGGATATTCAGGAAGATGTTGGCCTTAGTAATTTTATTTTAAAATATTTTTGAAAACTTTTTTTTTGTATTTTTAATAATTTTCTTAATTTATTTTTTTTTTCAAAAATTAATATTTTAAAAACGGGTAGATGGATTTTTTTTATTTATTATTTTTTTGCTTAAGTTTGCATTCTTAAATTATTTTTTTTTTAGTTATTAAAATGAAATCGTTTTATTTAAGAAGTATTTTTCCCCATCTGATCTGGCTACAATCTATAAAGCGTTTATACGCCCTAATCTCGAGTATAACTCTCACCTCTGGGCAGGTGCTTCGCAAACATAGCTCCACCTGCTTGATAGAATACAAAATCGAGCGTTAAGATTGATAGGAAATAGAACTGTAGCTGAAACATTTGCCCCTCTCGAACACCGACGCAATGTTTCATGTCTTTTCTTATTTTTTTCGTTTCTTTTATAAAAAATGTTCACTCGAAGTAGCCAGCTGCATTCCTCCCCTTAAAAGTTTCTCCCGTAATACTCGTCTCGCAAGGAATGCCCATCAGTTCACCCTTGAGCCCAATTTCGGACATACGGTGAAATATAGGGATTCTTTTTTTAGCCGAACAACGCGAATTTGGAATAGTTTACCCGGCGAGATTTTCCCTTGGCATTTTCATCTGCAAACATTCAGAACCTCCCTATCTTCCTAATGCCCGCACAGTGTTCTACATTAAAAGAGAAACAAATAGTCCCTTGAGCGCGCGTTAATTATAAAAAAAAAAAATAAAAACTGCTCCTATGACTAAAAAAAAAAGCAGTTTTTCACATTTTTTAAAGAAATAAAATAGCGTTTAATTTTTTTCGCTGAAAACTATTTTACGTACTTTTTTCAAACAATCAAAAGTCAGAAAAATAGAATAAAAACTTTGAAGTTCCCTGAATATTTTTCAAATTTAATTCAAAGCTGTGACCGCACATAAAAGCAAGTACGTGCGATCCAGTCTTTCAATTTATTTTAATTCATATTTGAAAAACGGCTTAATGATGAAATAAAAAGGACGAAGTAAGAAAGTAAGACAGTAATCAGGGATTTTTTTCCAACACAAAAATTTGAAAATACTTTATGTAAAAATACTTATGCACTTTATGAAAACCAGTTTAATTTTCTAATAGATTAAGGTTTCGCATAAGGGATTTTGGCTTTATCTAAATGATGGGTTTGTGGAACTTTCGGCATTTTCGATTTCAGGATTTTGATTTGCACGACTCCAAAAAGAATTACATAATCGTATATTGAATACAAACAATTATAAAAATACTTCAATTCCGTGAATCAACAGAAATTGTTATAAATTAAATAAACTAATAAATTTTAAATAAATATATAAATTTTCTAGCGCCACAGAAGTTTTTATTATCAACTTTTCCTGTATTTAAGTGGAAATCGGAAAGAGGGCTGGGGCCTAAATGTACTTTTTCTTAGAGGATTAGTCATTACGTATGTATTTTGGACTAAAGCCTAAACGGTTGGAGCCAATCGTCGATATTTTGAAATTCTGTAGAGACTTTTTTCAATTTTTCTTTAGCTCGTATATTAAAGGCAGCTGCCATATAACCGGCAAATAAAAGCTTATTTTTCTCGAAAAAGTCTCCAAGATTTTGTATGAACAAAATCAGTGTACTATTTTGAGTGTGTATTAATTTTAAAAAAGTCAAGAAAAACTGTTATTTTTCTAAAGATATAAAAAAAATTATACTTTTGACATTTTGAAAACTATCTTAGGTACTTTTTTCAAACAATTTAAGCTCACAAAAATCGAATAAAACATTTGAAAATCCCTTAATTTAAAATTTTATTCTATACTCTGTTCAATTTATATTTTCAGTACAGACCTTATGGAAGAGAGCATTCAAACACACTGGTACCCGAAAGTGTTTGCATTGCACTCAACTTAAGAAATTGCCACTTAAATATAAAAGAGAACCCTGGGGTGGAATCGCGTAAGGTGATAGTTAACTGTCGCTTTTGTGACTGTCGTTTTTGATTATCACCTTTTGGTTGCTCTGTGTAAGGTGATCGCAAAAATTTTTAATTTTATTGGCATCACTTACTATTCTGCCAAGATTGAAATGTCATTTAGGCTCTGATTTGTTCAATTTGTTTGTAAGCTGTCCCTCCAAGGTTCTGCATACCATTGGTGGAGCCCAGTCAGCACCAACTTGTCTTTGGTAACCACCACCACCAAGAAGATTTATGGTTGCATCTAGTTGAAGAATAGGTGGAACACGCGTTGATCTTGTTCCAGATGGTAAATCTAGCAGCCGCAAAACATGAACAAAGGCTTCTTTAGTTAGACGAAAATTTTTCAAAAATCTGTAATAGGTATGTAAAATATTTAATTAATAATTGTCAAACATTGTTCATAAAGGATTCAGACATTGCGCTAGGAATTTCCAGAATATTTGCTTTATTTCTAAGCTGGATCAGTTGGACTTTTTAATAATAATTTTCTGCATTTCTCACTCTGTTAGCGTTATTAAAAATTGCTAAAGATGTAAACATTGCACTTCATTTTTATTTTAAATAATTTCTTTTAATTTCAATAAGAAACGCTTTTATAATTTTAACTTTTATTTTTCACGAAGTTCAAACCAACAATGCAAAATGTCAATAGAAAGTATGAAAGCGACACCTAACTAGCTGTCACTCAAAATTATCGCCAAAAAGCGATAGTCGTTTTGATAATCACCTTACATGGAGCAAAATTATCGCTTTTGATTGTCACCTATCAACTATCACCTTACGCGATTCCACCCCTGAAGTACATTGAAATTGTTGTTGTATTATTTCATTTAACCCACGTGCATTCCACCAAGACCTGTCTGCTTGCTTACTTGCGATTATAGGTACTTATAGGTACGTTAACAAAAATAAATTGAGATAATAATCAAACATGACATTACAATTGAGAAACGTATATGAGTTATTGGAAAATTATGTTTGGCTGTCTGAAAGGATGTATTTTGGACTACAGCCTGAACGGCTTGGCCGATCGTCTTCAAATTTATAACATTCGATTATTTTGACATTCTACAGAGGCCTTATTGAAATTTTTTTAGCTCAAATATTAACGGTACCTGTCATATAATCGTTAAATTAAATTTGTGTACTTTTGTAGGTGTAGTTTATATTTTGGTGAGAAAAATATAAGTTAGTTTGCTAAAAACGCTACCTCGGAAACTGGCTATCCGATTACAATCAAAATTGTTATAAACAGTTGGTAACCATACCCCACATTTCTTTGAGAATTATACCAATTTGTAATGCCCAGTATGGCAACCATTTGAGAGCTTTAAAATGGAGATACCTTATTGAAATCCATAACAGTAAGAGTGAAAAGCAAATATCCTATCTTCCCTGTACTGAAAATATAAATTGAACAGAGTATACACTGTGACCGCACATATAAGCAAGTACGTACGATCCAGGCCAGTAAATGAATGTTTTTGTTTTATTTTTTCAAAAAATATGTAAGTATCAATAATAGGTTTGGCTTGCCTTTGGCTCTTCACCAAACTTATCCAAATGTATAAGTAGTGTTCGAATTGATAAGCTTCAACCAGTCCGATGTATGTATTTCGACACCTTAAAAAATATTAAAAACCTAAAAATCGGAGAATTTACTCACTTTGGACAAAGTGCTTAAAATCCAAAAAAAAAAAACATTCATATCCTGAAAAATTAAATTTACTTTAAAAAATTAAATTTATTTTAAAAGTTTTACACAAAAAACAATTTTTCAGCCAATAGGCATAACTATTGGTGTAATCATATCTTAAAGATATCAGTGAACAGCTGCGGAGGGATTTGTAAAAAGCGATAGCTTTGCTTCCAATATTTATGGTGGTATAGGCAGCTAACGCAAGTACTTTTGTATAACAATTTTTCATTGATTACCCTCACCCATTTCATGTATCCTTTATCCTTTAAAGCAGCACGTGTAGGTGTCATACTGGCGCTACATATTTTAGCAAGTAAATAAAGGAGCTTGATTTCCTTACAGGTTTCCTGTCCCATCATCGTGTCACAGGTCTTCCAAGAAAACATCTTCCACCAGCCGCTACGACAAATAAAAAAAAAACACATCTTTTTGTCTTCCTCCGAAGTCTCAAGTGGTGGTGCAGGTATTTCTTACTTTTTCATAGAAAGTTCAAAAGAAAGTCTCTTCTTCTCTTATTAATGAAAATTTAATTATTTTAGGATTTTTGAGAATTCTTTTTTATTTTTCTTTTTTCTGTAAAAAGTTACAAGACAAAAAAAAACTCGCAGGAAATTATAACATAACCCTTCTAAGATGTTACAAGCATCCAGATGCTTTCCAAATCCAACGAACCGGCAAAATGGGTGAAAAACTTCTAAGAGACGTTACATGCCGCTAACAAAACACGAAGGGGGTTAAGAACTCCCTAAAAAAATACAAACAAAAAAATTAATGAAAATAGGGATAGGGATGGCAACTGTAAGAATTTTTCTTTTTCGCTAGATTCTTCAAAAGTTCTTCACTACTATGCCGGATGGTGACGGCCGAGATGGTGGTGGGTGTTTTGAGGGGGTGGCTTTGAACTAGTGATGAGGGGAAGGCACACTGGTGGATAAAATTTCACTTTGTTTCAAAAATTTATAAATTATTTTTCGTTGGTTTGGTGTATTTGTTGCTCCTTGCTAACGGGGACTCGTTGATGTTTACCTACATTCACAAAGGGAAAACGGCTGTATTGTGTGAGTATGGGAGCATCAGGCAGGCTTTAACCGTTGTACAAGTGTATGACTTCGGGTTGTTGTGTGATGATTTTTTTTTTTTTTTTTTTTTTAGAAAAGAAGAAAATAATGTACATGACTTGGGAGGACGTATGAAACCACAAAAGCTTTTAGACGACGTGTTTCTTCTTACACTCTTCTATGGAGGAGCACAGAGAACACAAACAAAAAAGAATGAAATGTTATAATAATTTAAAAGAACTTTCTGCCAGGCACTGTGTTGCTCACATACTTACTCACTCACTTACACAAAGTGGAAAGGATTTAAATTAAAACCTAAAATATAAAACTCTACACACGAGCATCCCCCCAGTCGACAGCAAGCAGGTCCGTATTAACTGGAATTTAAATTGGGCCCGAACTTAGATAGAGATGAAAAGGGAATCTATAACGATTGAGCCTTGAAGATATAAATGCAAAAGCATTACAAAGGGCTTTTGAATACATACCATCACCTTGTTATTTGCCAGTTAACCTCCAAAAGATACCAAAAGATGCATTATTGACCCCTAATATGTCTATACCGGCCTAAGGAAGGCTTGGCTGAAAGGTCAAACGATATCCAATTATAAGCTTTAGGTTGAGAAAAATCCAAAATTGTAAGCTTGAATGTTTCTGCAGTTTTTGTTTTAAATCTGAAAAGGTCAATTTTTTTCTAATGGGCCTTTGGCGACATTAAAAATAGGGACCGGCCCTGATTTCGATAGAAAATGCCAAAGAAAATACAGAGTCATCAACGAAATTTTCATCATTATTATGTGTGGATCCGCTTTGAGGACGATGCTGAGGTGGTTGCTTGGTTGGTCGGTGGCTTGGCGTTCGTCGTTGGGGCTGGTGAGGCTCAAGGCGCATAGGGTGGGCTAGCAAAGCAGCAGTATATTATGACGCAAGTAGCAACCCTCCGGATGCCGCTGTGTGTCAGTTTAAAATGTTTTTTTGTGTGTAAGCTCAAGGGTGATTTTTTGTAATTAAAATCATGTTAGAACGCTTTGAGTTGGGAAACAGTTGACAAAATGCAACCGGCACCG
Organism: Platycheirus rosarum; assembly: GCA_963971375.1. Classification (NCBI taxonomy): domain Eukaryota; kingdom Metazoa; phylum Arthropoda; class Insecta; order Diptera; family Syrphidae; genus Platycheirus; species Platycheirus rosarum. The sequence goes on from OZ020508.1 coordinate 10,379,145, forward strand.
GAATAGCACCGTTTAATGTGGGACAAAGGATTGTCGCGCGCGTTCCCAAAATGGATTCTAGTTGAGAACGTTTGTGTTTGGTTTTTATTTTATTTTTGTGTGCAACCGCAGTATACTTGCAACAGTTGTTTTGTTTTTATTGTTACTGAAGAGGGTAAGCGGAATGTTTTGCTTGGAATTTGCAATTTTTTATAAAAATGTCACTGCAAATATGATGGGAACCTACAAAGCCAAGCACTGTCATAGGATATGCAATACTAGCAGACACTTTGTTTATAAATTAAGGTTTCTTTAAGTGAATTTTGTTTAAAGTTATTCTTATGGGGAGTTTAAGGCTAAGACATATAATAATTGTAGTAGAAATGGTTAAATGGCTGAACTCTTATTAATTTTTGATATAAGGCAATGTCTTTTTTATGAAAATAATCTTACTAAAGAAATCGATTCCAATATCATTCAATGAAATATATTGGAATAAAATCGGTTCCCCAATTGATCAATTTTTTAAGCTCAGCTGATCCAAGAGTTTCAAATCCATTCCATTAACTGCTTTTGGCATCTCCACCAAACTCGCCCGCCAATGATGCAGAACTCTTGCTTCTGATGTTAAACTTCTTCAACACCCAAAAAAAAATGTCAAAAACTTACACGGACAAGCTAGTAGAACAAATTTACTAAGGTCTACCCAGATGACAAAATAGGCAAAACTCAGTGATATTCCTCTGAAGAATTTTTTATGAATTGAGCTGTTGTTAATAACAAGATGGATCCCACGAGAAGAATATAGCTGATACCTATCTTTTGTCAACAAATAGGCACATAGGACATTATAGAACTGGCTAAAACTTCGTCATTAATAGAAATACGCCTTTAAGGCAGTTTGTTGCTTTATCAACCTCGGCTCTACTATAACATTTAGTAATAACACCTGTTTGGAAATCAAAAGAAGGATTGCTCTAGCCAATATTGTTTCTTCGAGCTAAGAAGGCAATCAAGAATCTTTTCGAAAAACAAAGAAAACTTCTTATCAGTACCCTTATTACCAAAGTCCTGCGCTGGAGCACCGGCACGTGGACTTTTATAAAAACAGTGACATTTATGTCGGCTGATTCACCGACCTAAACCATTCGGTAACCATAGTTCAAGAATTTTTATTGCGCTACTTGTTTTAAAGTTTTAAAGCAATATATTCAATTATGTGGTAACAAATCGGCCAATAATGGGGATGAACCTTGGTTAATAAAGTTTTCGAAACTAAACAATATCTTTGTAGGCGATTTTTATTCGCATAATTAATGATTATATCGTCGTCAGTGAAACGGCTGCTTTTCTAGAAATTGTAGCTTCAATCCTCAGGTTTGGGAAGTAAATATTTTAACAACTCACTGTGATCCGAAAATTGTTTTCCTATCTTTCTAGTCCTTCTAACTATTGTCGTGGACCTCGCAACATACAGTTTCAATGTGCCCTAAAGACACATAGTTAAAATATTTGTATTAGCTTTGTTCATTTGTTTTAAAACTAAATTCAATGCACAACAAATCTAAGGCGGTTAGCTTTTCAAGGATTGAGGTAGATGATATATAATTTTTCACCCAGCTGCGAACTGCTATGTACGTATATTCAAATGTAGAAAAACGTTTGGGAAATTCTGTTTTAACAGTTTTAGTGATGCATAATATTTTTTTACATTTTTGTCTTTTTGTCAAACTACAGGAGGTAATAAGCCGACTTGCAATTTTTTTGTTTAATATGCTTATATAAACTTATTTTCTAATTTAAAAAAAAAACTTCACAATAATAATATATGACTAATAGCGGGTTTTATTAAAATTTTAAATATTTGATCTCAAAATCGAGATTTGATCTTTTCAATGAAACTTGTTTCAAGATAAAATTTATTGTAGTATTGGTGAAGGACTGAAACTCTTCCTCTTTCATTTGCGTTCAGGGATGCAACATTGTTCATAAAAACATCGATGTTTGAACATTGATGTTATGATGTGGATATCGATATTTTCACGATGTTTAAGAGAAATGTTTATGAACTGATTTTTTGATGCTCAATAAACGGTTCTCTTCTTTAGTAGAATAACAAATAGTTAAAAACAAAACTAGCTAGCCATTTGTAATTCTAAAGTTCGTGTTTCATTGCATTTGTGCCTGGACACTTCGAAGGAAGCGCGCATGCAACTTGAATGAATATGTAAAAGAGAAGGAATGATGTTCAAAAAGAAGAAAAGAGATGGGCTAAGAAATCCAAAATCTGCACGAATTTTATAATTTATTCATTGTATATACACTGCCTAGATAATGTATATACAATGATTTATTTTAAAACTCTTGAGATAAGTTTCGTTCTTATATCATTTTACTTTTGACAGATGTATTCATTTTCATTTTATCGGCGTGATGGAAGGAGGAATGTTTTTACAATTCACTTGTATTTTATTGAATTGAGTGCTGTTACTCATTAAAAAAATATTATGTGTATAGAAAGGTATTAAATAAAATATTTAGATGCAATTGCGATCTTCCGTCAATGTGTCCAGGCACTTTGAAAAATATCAAATACGATTATAACGGGTGATTTTTTAAGAGCTTGAGAACTTTTAAAAAAAAAAAACGCAAAATCTCATCGGTTCTTTATTTGAAACGTTAGATTGGTCCATGACATTTACTTTTTGTAGATAATTTCATTTAAATGTTGACCGCGGCTGCGTCTTAGGTGGTCCATTCGGAAAGTCCAATTTTGGGCAACTTTTTCGAGCATTTTGGCCGGAATAGCCCGAATTTCTTCGGAAATGTTGTCTTCCAAAGCTGGAATAGTTGCTGGCTTATTTCTGTAGACTTTAGACTTGACGTAGCCCCACAAAAAATAATCTAAAGGCGTCAAATCGCATGATCTTGGTGGCCAACTTACCGGTCCATTTCTTGAGATGAATTGTTCTCCGAAGTTTTCCCCCAAAATGGCCATAGAATCGCGAGCTGTGTGACATGTAGCGCCATCTTGTTGAAACCACATGTCAACCAAGTTCAGTTCTTCCATTTTTGGCAACAAAAAGTTTGTTAGCATCGAACGATAGCGATCGCCATTCACCGTAACGTTGCGTCCAACAGCATCTTTGAAAAAATACAGTCCAATGATTCCACCAGCGTACAAACCACACCAAACAGTGCATTTTTCGGGATGCATGGGCAGTTCTTGAACAGCTTCTGGTTGCTCTTCACTCCAAATGCGGCAATTTTGCTTATTTACGTAGCCATTCAACCAGAAATTAGCCTCATCGCTGAACAAAATTTGTCGATAAAAAAGCACGAAACACATTTCGAACCGAACACTGATTTTGGTAATAAAATTCAATGATTTGCAAGCGTTGCTCGTTAGTAAGTCTATTCACGATTAAATGTCAAAGCATACTGAGCATCTTTCTCTTTGACACCATGTCTGAAATCCCGCGTGATCTGTCAAATACTAATGCATGAAAATCCTAACCTCAAAAAATCACCCGTTAGTAGCTTGTAATATTCCACTATATATTCTGTTTTGATTATATTTCTTTTCTTGCTTAGAACTTTTTATATTGTTATTATCTCCCTCAAATAAACAATAGCAATTTCATAAATTTAATAAAGAAATGACATTTCACTATTTTGAATTTTAAACTGCGGCCACGTATGCGTGCTTTTTTTAGACTAAAATTTTTCATCAATTGATTTTGCATGAAATTTCACTTACTAGTAATGATTTTGAGATCACTACGGTTTCCTTTTCAAATATAGGTCCTTTTGACACTAATTTTACTATTTTAAACATCGTTCACCAAGAACGATGTAAGTATCGACTATCGATGTTTAAATGTGTTTATGAACGAAAAATCGATTTTTGAAACATCGATGTATCGATAGGGAAGCACTCTATATTTCATTTGGTTTGTGTTTCTTGCCATTGACAGAAAACAGTATTAACAGTATTTACAAGTATTTGTACATTCAGCAAATTCGCAAATCGGAAAATCGGATTTTTTTCAAAATCCACCTCCGTCTATCACGTGGTGTACATCGGGTGTCTTAGTCCCTCAACTATGGAGATTCGGTTCTTACCCTTTTAAAAAGCAGACACCTAGAAATGGGGAAGTGGGGGAGGAGTGTTATTACTAAAGCACTGCTTGCATCCAGGTGACAGCGGAAGAATTTTCAAGGTGGAATCAACAGTGGCGTCTACAGTTATAGTTGGGGTGAATTACTTAGTGATCACCTTATATATTGATGGTTGGCCATTGCGTAGTGCCGTTGCCAATTTTTTTAAGAGATTTTTTTGTCTACTATTTTAAAGCCCATAAACACAGCGCAAGCTTAGGAAAGGAATGGATTTTAAAGGAACTGTCGATGCACATTGGTTTAAAACTTCTGAACATCATAATGGGATCGGAAAATACAGTTAGGCAAAACATCCCACATTCGAATTGTAAAGCTGAAGAACGAATTTCTGTGCATAACAGTACGACCGAAATTGGGCCCGATGGTAAGTTGGTTGGCATTCTTGGAAGCGCGAGTATTACGGTGAAATCGCTTTAAGGGAGTAATGCAACTTGCTGTTTCTCTAAAACATTGAACGTAGAAATAACGGTAGAAAAGAAAGATAGAAAAAAACTTTCCGTCGGTGTTCGAGTGACGTGAATGTTCTTATGACGTCATCATCTCCAATCGTGTTGGATGCTCTTCTTTGAATGCAAACCAAAAGAGAGAAGTGAGTTGAAAGAGCACCCGCTCAGATATAAGTTTTGTAGAAAGAGTCACAAGATTTATTAGGTATATACTAAATACTACAGAGGCTATATTTATTCCGAACGCAAAGTATTTTGCAATAAGGTTGATTTGATTGCCTCGACAGTGTAAAAAATTGCTTATCAAATAGCGTATATTGCCTGTATTATTTGCAGGGAGCCCTTCTTCGAGGGGATCTCCAGAAACATTTACGACATGAATAACGCGTATAAATCCAATAGTCTCGATCTCCGGAATCGGCGTAAAAGGTTTGTCTCTTCTAAAGCCTGTTGAATGCTTTTATTGCGATGGCCTTTTTTTTCTTCGATAGTTTCTTTTACATAGCTTGGTTTAGTTTATATTCCTATAACCGCACAGATATATAACGTATGTTCCTATCAATCTGTTATAACTATTACTGTTTTGATATTAGTATTAATTATATTAGATAACAATCAAATATGACATTACGATAGTGCAGAAACATAATTTAGGTGGCGGAAAAATTCTGTCTGTCCGTCTGTATGTATAACGATCTGCAGCCTCAACGGCGAAAGTTTGGTTCTTTTAATTTAATTCAGAGTAGTTCTTGAAATTTTTTTTTTAAGGATAAAATATGGTACCTGTCATATAACCGTTAAGGAAGAGCTTATTTTTATAAATTTGTGCGCGTATTTTGGTAGGTATTTGCTATAGCTTACATTTTATCAAAAAACAATTTACAAGGAAATTCTATCAACAGTACGTTTCATATCTGTTTTTCTGATCGATTTTCCGAGCCATTTGAAAGAAGGAATCTATGGATATGATTATTGGGATAGGATAGGAAGGAGGGAAGGCTGTTTTGAACTGGGTGAAGGAAGTGATAGGGTTGTGAAGGGATAGGACAAAGGAAGGATTTCAGGAGAGACCGAGAACCCGGACAGAAGAAGAACCGAAGACGAGGTGACACAATGGAAAAGGCTGGATAGGGGAGGAGGGGATGAAAAGGAAGAAGAAAATAGGAAAGGTATGGGGAGAGGGTTGTAGGAACTGGGAGGATGAAAGGTAGGGAGGACATGGGACATGGGCCAATGAGGAGGGAACAAGGAATGCTAGGTACTGGAAGGATAGGTCGAGGAGGGGAAGATAGGAAGGGACAGAATGTCCGCTGCGGATGCGAAGGCACGCTGGCTTCGCACGGCTTAGCTCGCCGGATATGGGAAGATCTTGCCCCACAGCTGGACCTCACCTATTTCAAAAAATACACAAAATGTGCCAAATTTACCACTACCAAATTGCGCATGACCGCACCCGGGTTGCCCTGCCGGTATTGTTGCAGTGGGGCCTGTTTCCACCCTCCTGGAATTCGTCAGTCCAAACGTCTTGAATTCCCCTATTCTGGGTTTTTCGGAATGCTGTCAAGCCATCACCTTACCGCACCCCCTGGTAGTTTCTTAGCACGTAATAATCAGGTGACGCTAGAAATCATATATAATAAAAAGACCAATATCTCCTGTTATAGGTTGGCGAAACCTTACATAATCTTTTTATTAAAATTTATTTTTTGGAGATTTATTTAAACAACTTAGCAACAACAAAAAAAAACTCAAAACAATATTTGTATAAATTATAAAACAGAAGTTTCGGAACACTCCCCAACAAAATCGATGCAATAAAATTATAATCAAAAAAAACATAAGTGAAACTTAAATAATTGAGTATATTGAACATAAAAAATTTGACAACTGTCAAAAGATAAGTTTACTCATGCTATGAAGATATCCATATTTCAGTCCCTTAAAGAAATTAAAATTTCTAAAAAACATTTTTGACACTTCCTTAAAGATAAATCTGCAAAAACAATTATTTTCAAATCATGGTTATGTACATATGTATGTATGCAAATTAAAGTGAAGGGTGGAGTGATGGTCCCCGTCCTGATCATAACAATCAGGGGGTCAGGACCGCATATGTAAATAGTTCTCTACAACACGATCGCCGGAAAAGAACTACCCCTTTCATAAAATAGAATCTAAATGAAGGTGATGTTAAACAGTTGGACTGTAACTTTAGTTCTTAACACAAAAAAAATTCTAATAGGTATGTGCGTCTAGACTTTAATGCTACCCATTTTTGAACAAACACAAATCTAAGAATCCCTTTGGGGTGCCTTAATTAAAACGAACAACCTCCTCGCGCTTGTAAAAAAAACCTATTCGATTTGAACAAAGTTTACTCAGAAATTCTTCAAAAAAGGTTGCCCCTAAGCCTCGGTGAACCAAGCCAAGGTCTACTTATCCGCAATGAATTATAAAATACATAATACAATTACGTTAGTATTCTGCCTTTGTATCTTTACTATGCTACCCTATAGTCATCGTGTACATTATATTCTATGACTTGACAAAAAAAAAAAAAACTTAACCAAACGAAAAACGTCGCAAAATTCTAAATTTATAATTCTAAAGCAAATAGAAACCTTTTTCTCTACTGCTACCTACTCACTTATATTCCAAATCTTCCCTTTCATTGCGAAATAAAAATATTTTAATTTACCCATCCATCCACTAGAAACCTCTATAAAATAAGTAAAAAACAACTTGAAACTTTTGTGAGACAATTAACCCCTTTCGGGTCTCCAAAGACCGAAAGAACTCCAAAGCCAGGAGAGCAGAGCGCTGTGTAGATAAAAATGACACACTGCAGCAGCATATACGCTTTGAAAACTTTGCAAGTAATAATCCGACTTTCGACAAGGATTCCCAGTTGATTGCGACAAAAATATTGCACAGTCAGTCGGACAGGCATCCTCCTAACCGCCCGGCCCTGACATTTTCTCTACCAAATATATATTAATTGTCTACACATTTGTGAGTATGCGAAGCGGAAAGGATATAAAACAGGGGCTTCCTGAATTTCTGGATCCCCATCCCTGGACCAAGCAAACGCACATCAAAAAAAGAAAAAAAACTGCCAAAAAATACCGTAATGCGAATAAATTATAAAATAACATCTAGGTATACACACTTGCCTCACTAAACCACGCTGATGTGCTCGCCACCCATCACCCATCCCACTAGTCCACACCCACACTGGAACACCTACTCAGCTACAACGTTTTGCCGTTCATAAAATTTTTATTTTATTTAAATGTAATTATCTGCTTGAATAACAAAAAAAAAAATATCCCACTCCCCTAAAAAAAGGACAAAAAAAAACATCTACAAAAAAACTTCAAAAAAAGGATAACTTGCAAGCAAAACACACGGAATGCAGGCGGGGCTTGCATCCATCCACACACAGCAGTGCAGCCAGGACTATTGCACAGAACTAGTTAAAATGATTTTTTATGAGATGGGCCTATGCGATTATACAGGCAGGTATATTTTTCTGTGCTTTTTAGTGTCCTTTTTTTGTTGTCGGACAAAAAAGATGCATTTTTTAAAAATCAACGCCAAACTCCTCCCACGAGTGTGGATGCAGTTTTCCTTTTTTGCATAGGCCGAAGGGTGGCCTTATTCAGGCCCACATTATGCGTTCGTAATGAGCCCAATGAGGGTGAACTTCCGCTACCCGTCCCGTGGGTAGATCGGTGGGATAGATGGGGTGTATGTCCTATCCCCTCCCACTGGACAAAATCGAAATAAAAATCACCAAAAGTGCGGAGAGATAGTAAAACAAAATCCTCATTTTTGCTACCCATCCAGTCCTGAAATAATTTTTTTTTTAAATTATAAATTATTGCGTGGATGCGGGCTGAAAGCGTGGGGTGGCAGTTGTGAGTGTGTCCTTCGTCATTTGCCAGGAGCTACCTGAGCACATCATCCACCTTGGGGTGTTCAGGCAAACGTAATTGATTTATTCTTGTACAGCCGATGTATGACATCCTGTGATGGACGCACATCGACAACGCAACAAACAACAAAGGTTCTTCTTTGCATAACAACCATCAGACTTCGTCCTTGTGGGTGTCAAAAATACACGCAACCGGTCTCGGAGTTAACCAAACCAAACACTCGGGCAGCTCTGTCACCCTCTCTCGTTCTTATGTCTGGCCATCATCCAAGGACGAAGACGGCAGCAACAGAAACGACGACGACGACGACGACGACGTCCTCAACGATAGCAACAGGACTCGGTTTGAAAGTCCTGGCTCTCCTAGTGATGACGGGAGGTATTAACTCATATGTGGGAGTATTTCTATTTACAAGGTCAGGCGGCGAAGCCCGAATATACACATTTTGTTTTCCAGTCTTCGACCGAAGAAATCATTCCCCCTTCCCATTCGACCCCTCAAACTCACAAACAAACACACATGTATGATATCGCCACTTTCACTTGTGCCCCACCGCTTTCTTCTCCTTTTGTCATGAAAAGTAAATTTTCTGAGAAATTATCCTTCAGTTGGCGAAGGCATTCAATCTTCGACGATGTGGATGAAAGTAGGTGAAAAATCAGGAATTCCCAAGGTCGAGTGCCGTAGCAGTGGGGTGGGGACAGGGGGTATTAAGGGTCGTCTTAGAGCTCGAGAAGTCGGGCACGTGGAGACAGCATTTTCGGTGTGTTACTTCAGAAGTTGCCCTCCCCAACCTCAACCTTCGAAATAATAATAATAATTATAGAAATGTTGGGGATTCTTCGAGGAAAAAGGACGAGACGGAGAGAAGACACAAAACAAACAGCTAGAACAACAGGAAACATGTGTTAATTTGTTGTTATGTTGTATTTTGTTCTTTTCAGGATTTCTCTTTCCCCTAAGGATGGGCGACTGACTACAACGCCAGGGTTAACAACGGTGTTTTTCTGTTGTTGTCCTTCGCCGTAATCTTGACCTTGGCGCTTAACTGAGAGGATTTGGTTTTTCAAAAGGATCCTATTGTTGGTGGTGGTGAAAGATATTTGGGGATGTCTTTCAATTACAAAGAAAGTATTCACAGCTTCTGTTTGCAGGATACCTTTGGATGGCAAAGCGAATGGATGGAATGGAAAGGAGTTCGTTTTTTTTTTGTATTTTTCGAATGAGAGATACAATGAGTGTTAAAGGACAGCTAATTTCGCGCAAAAAGGTGTTTTATTAGATATAACCTTCTAAGAAACTAATTAATTAGTCCTATCGTTGGAGAAAGGGATCAAAAACAGAATATGCTTTAATGAAACTGGAAACTAACAAAGTTGAAGATTTTTGAGTCGTTAACCTAGACAATTTCTTTTGGTCCGATTCTATGAATAGCTTTGATGAATGACAGGGATAAACCCTTTAAGATTCTAGATTCATTTACAATTTTAACAGCCCAATGATACTTTATTTGATTGAAAAACTCAACTTTTCGTCTCCTAGGTGAGACGGAAACCCTTGAACCGATTTCCTTCAACTTCTTCTGTTTTTCTTCTTCTTACAACTTTTGAAGGGTAGCTTGCAATCCTGCTTCGATGTTTTCTAGATCAGAACACCACCATTTTCCATCGACCCGACAAACTAATTATACTGTAACAAATTATATGTTCTTTGATTTTTTAATAGTAAAAGGATTCAGAATACGTGTGCCAAGATCAAAGTAAGCTTCATCACGCACGATAGATCATTTAAAAGTTATGTTGACAATCAACAGTAAGAAAGTGATCCATATTTATTAAACAACCGAAGATGCTGGAAAAAGTTTCTCACATATTTTGTGAAGAAAAGCATTATCCTAACGTTTCAATTTAAACATCAAGTTGCTAATGTGTTGAAGCCAAAAGCAGGATATAAATAACTAAAAAAACCGAAAAAAATTTATTGGAAATCAAAAAATTCCGACTCGAAAAAAGAAGACAAAATAAGACAGCTATTTCACTTATCTTAAAACAAAATCATTTGAACAAACTGATCTGATAAACTTCCTTATTGACTAAGCTTGTCTTTCATTTGCTGGTTAAAACTTTGGCCGTTAACCATTTATAACTTCTTCTTCATGTGCACTTCATGCGAACAGTAAAAAATGAAAATAGAAAATATTCAATGAAGATCCCCGCTCGCAACTTTTATAACGGTTCTCTTTAATTTTGCACGTGGAGATCTGGGAAGCTTAGTTAAAATTTGGCGTAAAGGCATTGCCGGGTGGGAGGTCAAATATTTCTTCGATATTTATATGAAGAAGCTCTCTGGAACCTCTTCACATTTCCATCGTCTCAAATTATACCCCAGCCCTAGATTTAGAATGTCAGATCTGTTGAAGGATTTAGCTTCGGACTTGGTACCACCAAAGTGCCGGACTTGCTACTTGACAACTTCGGTCTTTCAATTTGAAAGCATCCTCAAAACATTAACAGAAGCAACATCTTGATCATTTTGAATTTATAGAACGAAGCACTTTCACAAAAGTGCCGACATTTTTGTCAAAATTCCTAGTCGGAGATACAACTTTCAGAGCGGTCGAAATTCTAGTAGACAAGACATCCATAGTCAAGTGAACATTAGAGTGTAAATTTGCACTTCCGTATGTTCCAGTTCAGTGCCATGGGACAGCAACGGACTTGTGGTGAATGCGGCGATAGTATTGTTGGCGCTCAAGCATTCCCCACAAACGAATCAAAACACTGCAGTAGAATCTCACTAAACTATAGAGAGCACAAATATAATATAGGGTTTCCGTTTCCGTAGTGCACATTATAGATCATTGGCAAAAAAGCACCAATTGTGAAAGCTCTTTTAAAAAATCCAAAAGAAAAATCCACCACGGTATGCATAATGCATAAGCGTACAAGTGATGGCTCTAAAATGATGTGCTCGTTTTCAATACACAGTGACATAACGTTCATAGAAAAGTCTAAAAAAACTTATTGGCAAAAAATGTCTGTCTGTCACTATGTATAACGAGCTGCAGCCTAAACGGCTTTAGCGATTATCTTTAAATTTGGTTTGTGTGATTCTTTTGGCATTCTCCAGTCTATTAACGGTACCTTTCAAATAACGGTTTTTTTTTAATTCTTGGCTTTCTCAGTAACAATTCCTTAGATATTTTTCAAATTTTATATTTGAGAAGATTTAGATAGCCAACTTAATTCTGCATACCAAAATTTTGAATAACTTTTTTTCTTATTAAAATTAATTTTTGAAATTCTTTTATTTTGAAAAATCTATATTTTTAAAACTAATCAAACAAATTTATTTTCAATTTTATAATCACAAGTATATTAATAAACTCTTAAAAACTGCACATCAAAATAAAGATAAATACGTGGGTTAGTCAATGGAGTAAAACCAACAAATGGCACAATTTGGAAAAATAATGCTTTTCTAAAAGCCCAGTCAGGTATTGACAATTTTTATTGGACAGACTATTAAGCGATGTACATACGTTTTCGGATGGGACTCTTAGAAAGTCATCTTGAATATGCGTTATTGGCTTTATTCATTTTGCAAAAAAATATTTTCCAACTATACATCTGTACATAGTAATAATTTTTACTTGCGATTATAGGTACTATAATGCAAGTTATGGATTCGTGCCAACATTTTTTTTTTCTAACACTCAAAAATGACATTACGATGATAGAGAAGTCGAAAAAAGTGGGTCCGGAAATTCCGTCCGTCTGTCTGTCTGTCTGTTCGCACCTCTACATCCTAAACGGATAGGCAGATTTACTTCAAACTTGGTTTTTAGTATTTATTTGGTAGTATCTCGGGGGGTGTTTTTCATTTTTACTCCTGGTCGAAAAATAACGGTTCCAGCCATATAATTTTTAACAAAAAGTTTGATTTTCTCGAAAACGGCTCTAACGATTTTGATAAAACTTTCGGGGTGCAAATTTTGTACAACAATACATCTGTCAGTTAGAATGATTTTTTCGAAATTTGTTCTATAATGGAACCATAGAACCGTTTTTTTTCAAATGCGGTTTTATCGTAAACCATTATCCTGATTTCAATAAAATTTTGCACACAGGAAGTCATTTATAATTCAACTAACATTGCATTTCAAAATTTTGAAAAACTTTTTTTTCGATTTTTAAAGTTCTTAAAAAAAAAATTGGTTTCGAAATATTTTGAAAACGGGTTGATTGAATTTTTTTTAAATAAACTCTTAAAATAATTAAAAAATGAAAGAATTTTCGAAAAAAAAAATAATTTTTTTATTTTAATATATATGTACATATATAAATACATGGAACCAGTCGTGCATTTGATTTAAATTTTATTCGACGATGTGACCGCACATATGAGCAAGTACGTGCGATCCAGTCGTGCAATTTAATTAATAAGTAGTGCCCCGTGGTTAATTTGTAGGACTGTTTGACCAAAGGGTTGGGATTATATTTTTCGTCAGAAACACCGTTCCTCTCGGGACACGGCCTTTAAATGACAAATCTTTCAAAAACAAACTTTGTCCTGAAAAATTGCATCTCATATATTTTCGATCTTATGCTAGTTCAGATTCAGAACAAACACACAGAAATGTGTATAGTCGCTAGGCCTAACCCCTTAAGAATCTGTGGCTCCCTCAGAAAAATTAATTATAGTTAGTTAATTGTAATATTTCAATTTTTAAAGTTTTGTATTTTAAATGGCACCCCACCATATAAGTTTACAAATGTCAACGTTCGTGGGCTTAGACAGAACTTTAATGCTGCGTGCATCTAGCATCTTACTGCATTGTACAAGACAGCCAATTTGACTCTTAGTCAAACCCCACTAAGTAGTTAAAAACACCGAGCGCTTTGAATTTTCGCGGTAAGTTGGGAATATCTATAATGCTTTAATTCGTAGAAGAAGAAATTTGTACATGAACGAAGAATATTTTAATCTTGCAAGGACATTAAAATACGTAAGTCATTTAAAAAAAAAAACATACGGAATTCTATGTTGTCAACGGTTCTTACGCTCGTCTTTAACTCTCAAGAAAAATCTGATTTGCTTGCAGGCCGATTTGTGGTTAACTTTTGTTCAGTCGCAATAGCGTTGAAAGATTTTGTATTTACAAAATCACTGGCCCGGAAAGTATCCCCCCTATTGTTTTAAGAGGTGTTCTTCAACGCTGGCAAAAGCGATGGGTACGTTATCAAATCGAAAATATTTTCCTACTGTCCTATTCTTTGAGTTCTTTCCGAGTGGATAGAAAACAGGAAAATTTTGTCTTTAGTTGGGGATAGGCTGGATATATCTCCAACTAAAGACAAAATTTCCCCTCCCAAACAATCGACCGATTGCACTTTCGTCTATTCTTTTTGAATGCGGGACTGCAGCGTATGGTAAGTTTATTAAATTCTAAACTTGACAGCATAATAAGAAATCACGTTGAACTTAATGCTTCAAAAACACAACGTTGTCATTTGTCGTTGAAACGATATGTACTTTCCATGCCATAATCCATGAGTGGCACTTGGATGGAAAAACCGAATACCTCTCAGTTCTCGAAGTTTGCATTACAGGCCGTCTTCTACGAAATGACCACATAATCGGCGTCGATGAGATTTTTCACCAAGTCAGATCTGGCTACATTCTATAAAGCGTATATTACGCCAAAACTTGAGTATAATAGCCGTGTTTTATTGGTAAGTGTATACCCAGCGCAGTGAAATTTTATACGTCAAACAACAACAAAAAATAAGTGTCAATAATTAGGTTAGTGAATATAATAAGTTAAGATAAATCTTGGAAAGAAATGTCAACCAACTGGAATGTAGAAAAAATATGTATTTGAAGGTTGGTAAGATTTTATTATTTAAGGATATGTTCGTTGAGTACTATGTGATACAAGATTACAAGACAGCGCCTTCCTGTATTTTGAAGTCATCAGTGACCCAAATTGACTAAATTAAATAAATTTTTTGGAAAGGATCCAAAGTGTTAGTTGACTTAAAATGTATATTGAATCAATCAAATAAGACATTAGACAAAACCTGCATCAATTGAAACTTAAATTACTGCAGTTTTTTTTTCTAAAACCGAATTTAATTCTGTCATCCAGGGTCACTGATGACGTCATGGTTGGATATTTTGTCCGGATGTCTCTGTCCAAGAACTGAGTTGAATTTGCAACACACCCTTCTAAATTTATTCAACAAGACGTCAATTGTCACGTGGGGGGTTAAATTAAAAGTGAATTATGAAGTGAATATAGCGTTTAATTGGGACTTCCAATACTGCGCTAGCTATAGATTACCAATAAAACACGGCTAATGTAGTATTATGGGCAGGTGTTCCTATAACCTACTTAAAAAAATAGCTTTAAAAACAATAGGTGAGCGAACAATAACAGTAACATTTACATTTATATCCATCTCTAGAGCACACTCCTATTGTTTTTTTTACCTTTCATTATAGCTAATTGCATTCCTTCCCTGAATCCAGAATCGATTCAACCGTTGATAACTCTTGATGTGGATTTTTTTTAAATCATATGAATGGTTTTTAAATAAAACGGTTTTTATTAAACACCTTTTTTTTTAATTAAAAAAATAAATAAATAAAATAGTTCTGGATCATCTCTATACTGTGAATTTTCAAAATTTTCGCACGTACTTGCTCTTATGTGCCTAATTACACTGGAAAGCAAGATCTTTGGCAGAAACAAGTAATATTTGCGTTGAAAATAACACAGTTTGAACTTATAAAAAGTATTAAAACCCACAACACTTGACGGTTTTTAGTAAAAATGAAGTAAGCCATCACACGTCTTAAACAACAAGGAATTTATGAAAAATGTATTTTGAAAATTATAGGACAGCTATAGGCTACCTAGATCTTCTTAAATATAAAATTTGACAGAAATTCAAAGAGCCGTAACCGAGAAAGCCAAAAATTAAATCAACCGTTATATGAAGGGTCCCGTTAATAGACTTTTTCCGTATATGTGATACTAATCAAATGATAGCCAACACCAACAAAAAAATTCTCAAAAATTTTGATTAAAATCGTTGGAGCCGTTTTCGAGAAAAATAAGATTTTCCTAAACGGTTATATGGCAGGTACCGTTATTTTTAGGGCTAAAAATAAAATTTCCCCTCTGGGGAATGCCAAAATAATCACACACACACTAAGTTTGAAGATAATCGCTTAAACCGTTTAGGCTGCAGCTCGTTATACATACTGACAGACAGACAGACAGACATTTTTTTTCGATCACGTTTTTAGACTTCTCTATGATCCTAATGTCATGTTTGATTGTTATCTCATTTTGTCCTAAACTGGCCTCATAGTCCCTATGATCGCAAGTAAAAAGTGTTAAATTTTAAACCAATTTAACGCTGGACATTCTGGAATGGCATTATCATAAAAATATGGTGTTTCAAGGCCAAAATCGCTGGAATATATTACTGAAATAAATAACTGACACTGAACCTGAATTGATTGAGGATATTTCCGAAAATAAAAGCAACAAAGTCACTCCGGCTTCTCCTAAGGTAAGAAATTTGAGGCAATAAAATGCACAAATACGCTTCTGGAGTATTTTGATCAAAATGAATTGGACGCAAAACCAATCTCCAATCTACTAAAATTAAGGGCAGAGGCAGTAGCTCTTTAAACATCAAGCCAAGTTGTTCTCCAGTCCAAAATAATGAATTATTTTTCCAAGAATTGATACTAAGCCGATAGAAATGTTTTTTTTGTTTAAATTTTGAAATGAATTGCTTGCGTTATTAGTACATACTACATATACATTTTTTTTTTTTTTTGAACACAATAAATATTGAAACTGTGCTTTAAACATTGTTTGTGTTATTATAAATGGATACGAAAGTTTTTTTAATCCTTTAATAAGAACTAAAGAAAATGTTCCAGTTCCCATTATAGAGGGATTACTTACTTACTTAGGGGGTTTCGCACTCCAACTTGGTTGAGGTCGTCCTCCACTTTAGCGCGCCACCTAAGGCGAGGTCTTCCTTGACTGCGTCTACCCTCTGGGATGGAATCGAAGATCCTGCGAGCCGGAGCATTGTTGTCCATTCGCCATCATAAACCAAAAATCCTCCAAAAAATCTAACGCTCGAAACGACTTAGGTTATCTTCATCCGCTTTAGATAAAGTCCATGCCTTGGTGACATAGAGCAGGACTGGGATGAAAAGGGTCTTGTACAGAGTCTCCTTTGTCTTTTGAGAGAGGGCTTTGCTTATCAATTGCCTTACTAGCCCATAGAAACAGCGATTGGCAAGAGTAATTCTTCGCTTTATTTCTGACGAGATATTGTTGTCAGATGTTATAGCGGATCCGAGGTACACAAAGTCCCTAACTACCTCAAAGTTGTACCTGTCTATTGTGATGTTTTGTCCAATCCGCCGGTGTTGTGTGTCCCTTTTTGTGGACAGCAGGTACTTCTTCTTCAGCTTCAGCTTCAAAGCTAGCAAACGTTCAGTGACAGCTCGCCGAGTTCTGCCAATGTGATGTCTATGTCGTCAGCGTATGCTAGCAATTGCACAGACTTGTCCCACTACAATTCACTTGTGGGTTTCTTATAATTTTTTCAAGTATTTAGTTGAAGAAATCGCACGATAGCGCATCACCTTGTCGGAATCCTATTTTGACGTCAAAAGCTTCTATGAGGTCAGTACCAACCTTGACGGAGCAGCGAGAGTTCTCCATCGTCATCCTGCACAGTCGGACGAGTTTTGTGGGGATGCCAAAACCTGACATGGCTCTGTATAGCTCGTCTCTATCGTACGCGGCCTTAAAATCAATAAAGAGGTGGTGGGTATCGATTTGAAATTCTTGGGTAGTTTCCAGGATCTGCCGTAGCGTGAACATTTGATCGATTGTGGACTTTTCTGGTCTGAAACCACACTGATAGGGGCCAATCAGGTTGCTGACGAAAGGTTTCAGGCGTTCACATAGTACGGCAGGGAGGATCTTATACGCGATATTCAAGAGACTTATTCCTCTATAGTTGGCGCAGCTTAAAGGGTCTCCTTTCTTGTGGATCGTTCAAACGATGCTGAGGTTCCATTCATCAGGAATACTTTCTTCTGACCAAACTTTAGAAATGAGTTGGTGTATGCACTCCACCAGGTCATCTCCGGTGGTACTTCATTTTGGTCAGGTGGACGGAAGTTTTGTCTGTCATCGTCCATGTTGAATGGTTCATTCTGCCTAAAAGCGGGATTTTGGTCTTCATCGCTGTTTAATATTCTGCAGAAATGGTCCTTCCATGTACTCATCACCGACTCTACTACGAGGTTTCCATTCCTATCTGTACACCCTTCTGTGCGGGTTTTTTTTTCCTTGGCACGTTCTTTTTACCTGTTGGTAAAACTTCCGCACGTTGTTCCTGGAGTAGCATCTCTTAATATCTTCGCGCGCTTCTCATGATCTCTCTTTTTCTTTTGGAGAAGCCGGTGTTCTTCCCGTCTTTTCTGCTCGTAGAGCTCGCGAGCAGCTCTCGTCTTTCTTTGCAGCGCCGCTTTATATGCCTCTTGTTTGGCTGCATGGGCCTGCCTGCATTCGTCATCAAACCAGAGGTTTCGTGGTGGTGGTCAGGTTAAGCCTAGTACATCAGTTGCGACATCTCTGATGGCTTTTTGGCAGTGTTGCTACTGGTCTTCGGCACTTGATGCTGGCGGTACTGGATTTCTTGAGAGGTTACGGGATATTCGATCGGCATAGGTACTGGCGGTTTCTTGCGATTGCAGCTTTCCGACGTCATACTTCCTCACAGTATTACTCGAAGGACTACTAATACAAACTTAAGCATAAAAACAAAAACATTTTGTACATAAAATTAAAAAAATGCACTAACCTATTTTTAAAATAATGATTAAAAAAAAAATTAAATGGTTAAAAAATACAAAAAAAAATGTAGTTGAGCATATTTTTATGTAAAATTTCGTTGGCTATGTATATCTTCCTGAATAACAAATTTGATTGTAATCGTATAAAGAGTTCTTACGGTTATATGGCCGTTAATATTTGAGCTAAAAAATATTAAAAAGTCCTATGTAGAATAACAAAATAATCCTATGTATTTAATTTCAAGACGATTGGCACAACTGTTTCAGCCTAAACAAAATAAATTCCAAAATAGCTGCATACGAACAGATAGATAGAATTTTGCCAGTAACTCAAATATGATTCTCTATCATCGTAATGTCATGTTTGATTGTTATCTAAAAATTTTTAATCTACATGAATGAATAATTTCCATTAAATGTAGTACTATTAATCGCAAGTAAAAATCGGGGTGTTCCCACAAAATCGCTGGAATCAATTTAACAAAAAAAAAATTATTTTTTTAACTAAGCAAACATTTTTATTTTAACATAAAGAAAAATCGTTCCGATTAAACGTGAATTACAACATCAGGCAAACGGCCATTACGAAACGTTTGGCAGTGTTTTTGTTTTGTTGAAATTTCGAATTACGTTTTCGAACAAATGTGAATCCATTTCACCAAAAATGTGCCAAATTTCATCTTTAAGATTTTCAACTGGTTCAAACTTATTCGCATACACACTCTCCTTCACATGACTTCAAAGAAAAAATTGGTAGGTGGCCATTGCCGACATCGAGAAATGCCACGGCCTGGAAACCCGGTCTGCACTGCAGTAACAACAACGGGCTACATAAACTCCGGCACATTTCGAGATACCGCACCGCATTTTTACAGAAATACGGACCAATTCTAAATGGTAAAACGTGAAAAAGTATGTTAGCTTCAATTCGGTTGTTTACTTTTCGTCCGCCTTTTAGATCCGAATAGGCCTATAGTTTAAGTGCGATGTACCGGCCTGCGGGTGCCTGTGCGAGGCATCAGCTTAGAGGTTTTTCCAGTACCACGACTCTCTTGGAAACTCCGGAACGGTTGTTCTTTTATAAAGTTATTCAAGAGGGCCAATCAAAAAAAAAAATCGTAGTGGCTGTGGTTACCGAACATCGTGACTAATGAGAAATATCACACCAAACTATCATTAACTAGACTAATAAAGAAAGCCTTAATCACTTGGATGTGTCTATAACGTAACATCATTAATAGCCCAAATGAATAAGAAAAAAAAAAGTTGGATACGCTGAGGTAGACCACATTGAGCAGTAATAGATACGGACATTTTTCTATTGGTCCAGGGAATAAGGATCTTTTCTCAAGGTACGATACAATTCAAGGTAACAAAGGGCAGAAAACTTGAATTTTTCAACAAAATTATTTCATGACTTAGTTTGTCAAAAGTTTTTGAAAAGCCAGTGTTAATATTTACTCTCAACCCCTAACCTTTCTCTAAATCATTGTTGACATTTGTTGGAGAAAATAAGAAGTGTTTTGTAACAGTGATCCATTCCCAAAAAATCCTTTGTGTTTTTCACAATTGATATTCTTAAAAAAGAATACCACATTCTTCAAAAAGTTTTGAAATGCAAGATTAATCTCGAAATGGCCAATATAGAAAACTGCAGCTTAAGAAATTCAAGAAAGATTAATCACCAGAGAAACTTATGTACTCTTAAGGATCAAAAACTCTCAATTTAACCAAAAGTATTATTACTTTTGAAAATTTATAATTTTTTTTATAAATTTGCTCTTTTTGGAGCTTAGATAAAATTAAAATTCGAAAAAAACCGAGTTAAACTTTTTCGAAAGAAAAAACCGATTTTAAAAGAAAAGGCGTGTTTAATGGTGCGGTACTTCGAATAGAATTTTATTTCATTTATTCTTTTTCTTTGTTTCTTTTTTCGCCGTCAGGCGCGAAGTTTGAATTGAATACCAATTACTATTAATTCACGGTAGTGCCCCGTGGCTTAGTGGTTAGTGTGTCGGACTGCTAAGCGAAAGAACCTGGGTTCAAATCCAGCTCATAGCCACCTTTTTTTCTGGGGTACTGCCTCTTGCGAGGAACTGACAAAACCTCCAAGAGTAAAAATTGTCTCGAAAAAGTGCATCTCATGTAGCCGTTCGGACTCGGCGGTAAACTGTAGGTCCCTTCCATTCTTGCAGAGTAACAACACACACACAGGAATGGTTGAGAGTATAAGTCACTAGGCCTTGGCTCCTTAAGGAGCTGTCGCGCCAATAAATTTTTATTTTATAAATTTTCATTTTAATTTTAAAAAATAGTTAATAATTTATTTTTTTTTTTTAATATTCCGTTTGTCGAAACAACGTTGCTTTAAAAAGTCAACCGAATAAAATTACCACACAAGACAAAACCACTTGAATTTATTCAGTTTCCTTTGAAACTTAACGTAACATCCTTGATTAATGATGTTTTTTAAAGAACCAAAACCGTCCTGTCATAAGGACCCAATTTTCTTACAATGCCGCCAGTTACGAGCATTAAGTGTTTCTCAAGTAATAATTCTCCCATTTTCCTCACCAAATTATTCCTTTAATGCTTCCTGTGCGCACACTAAATGGCCGGATGTTTTATAATTTTTTTACCAAAGACTTTTCTTTCTCGCACTTTTGCCAATTAGGCAGCAGAATGTGTTCTATTGTTTAACTCGATTTATTCAGTTTAATTTTTTTTTAATATTTTTATTTGTTTTCCACAGGATACTCTGCAACTGGCTGATAAAGCGAACACCATACAACAACCATTATAATTATTGCTTTAAAACCACAGTGCCGTTACAAGGAGTGATGTTTGCTGTTTGTATAGAAAAGCATCAGGTAATGGCCATTCTATGGTTCTATTATGCTTTTTAAATGAATTTTTTAATTGCCCATTGTAAGGATGTATTGTCTGTTATGCGATACACGATATTCAGAGTTTTTTATTTGCGTATTCTTAATAGTCTTTAATGGTATATTTTTTAGTTTTTTGTTTGTAACACTTAAATTGATCATTCAACTTTTTTAATTTTATAAAAAATACTTCTAATTAACTTTTTAACTTTAGACTATTTTATTTGACTTTTTTTTTTTAATAAATCAACATTTTCAAAACATTAACTTATAAGGTTCATGGTTGAAAGGTTGGAATGAGTTCTTCGTTCTAAGAGAAACTTCAAATAGTTTCGAAGATCGAACGGAATTTTCTGAGACTATTTTGTTTGGATTCACTAAAATGCATTTTTTTAGTTAAACTGAAAACCAAATGATTTTTTTTTAAGAAAAGTATTTAAATGTTTTTTACTATAGCTTACGCAATTATTTCAGTACTTTGTACAACCTACTTTATTTTAAATTACGTCCAAAGTACGGTATTTTAATGAATCCTACATAGATTTTAATAGATCAAGGGAAATACTGGCCTAGTCCACTTTGATACCTTCAATAACCTCCTCTTTGTTGGTGTAGGTACTGCTTCCCACATTCATACACCTTTCGTGTCAACCAACCCCTCGAATTTTCAAAGATGTTTAAATCTGGGGAGTTTTTTGTAATCAGATTTGAATTGGAAAATAATCGGCACCGGTCCGAAAATATCCTGTACTTGAAGTAGAGATATTTTGGTACAGTTTTGTAATACGGTGCTGTAATTTTAAAGTTCACAAAAACATCTCGATTGTGGTGCCCCATACCTTAACGCCTCCCTTGCGGCTGTGGTGACGGTCCAAAACTGATTTGTCTTTTCTCAAATCTTGGAAGTAATAGTTGTATTCATCAGGCCTATCGAGGTTAAACTTTGTTTCATCACTTGTTGTTTTCGATCTTCGTTAAGTGCTATTTTTTTGTTTTAGTTTTAAGCGCTTCAGGTGTCCGACACTGGTATTAATTGTACTTATGGCCACGTAATACGTAAAATAATGAATTTCTTAGATAACAGTTAACTATTTTTTGGAGTTCGTTCAAGTTTTTTAGCTATAGCGCGGTTAGAAAGATTTAGTTTATTGTAAGCTTCTGTTTTAGCAACTTCCGTTGCATTAAATATTCTTTTTCTTCCATTTAAACTATTAAACACAAGAAATAAAACGATTTATCAATCCCGATAGCTTACCGATGATTGTGCTGCAAAATGGTCACTTGCTTGTTGAGGCTATTCCAATGTTACAAAAAATAATGCATATTTCAATGGACGCATACAAAACCAGGTACCAGTTGACTCAAAAAATGTTAAAAGCTCTCTTAATCTCAGCGACGTTCGTTCTTATCTTGTCACCCAATGCATATTTCCTTGGTCATTTAAAAACAAAATTAAAAAAAATTCACTAACCCGTTTTCAAAAAATTGTTTTTTCAAATTATTAATAATTTTTTTTTACTGGCGCAATAACTCCTTAAGTAGCCAAGGCCTAGTGACTTATACTCTCATAACCATTTCTTTGTGTGTGTTGTTAATCTGCAATAATGTAAGGGACCTACAGTTTTCTGACTGCCGAGTCCGAACGGCTACTTGAGATGCACTTTTTTTCGAGACAAATTTTACTCTTGGAGGTTTTGTCAGTTCCTCGCAAGAGGCAGTACCCCGGAAAAGAAGGTGGCGAAGAGCTGGATTCGAACCCAGGCTCATTCGCTTAGCAGTTCGACACACTAACCACTAAGCCACGGGGCACTACAAAAAAATTATTAATACTACAAAAGAAAAATTCCAGAAAAAAATAATATGAAAATTACTAAGGCTACCTACATCTTCCTGAATATCAAATTTGATAGTAATCGGATAATCAGTTTTCGAGAAAGTCGAAGAAAAAACAGGTCCTATTGGAGGCACCGTTTTTAGCCCACCATATTAATTTTTTTCACCAAAATATAATGCTTACCTGCAGTAGTACACTGATTTTTTTATAAAAATTCTTGATACAGTTTTCAGTTTCTTATATCGAAAGCTTTCACAGGAAGACATACATAGATCTAGTAGTGATCTGACCGAAAAACGGAACCAATCTCTACATCGTTTTGGTGAAATTAAGGTAAGAGAATAGTACCTCCCTTGCGTGTTAGTTCTCCGAATGTGCGTAACCGACTGCCTTTTGTGAAATGACCACATATTTGGCGTCGTATACAATGATGCAAGGTTTCCTTCGAAGATTCAAACATTTGTTCACCCATTTTGTACAGCCATAATTGCACAGGTAAAGGTGCTCCCAAAATCAACTTGAGTTTCTTGGACAAAATTAAAAAAAGTGCTCTAAAAATCGAACAATTTAATTTAAATTAAATAAATTAATTTAAATTTTTCTTTCTTTATTTTATCGGCTATTTAAACTTCTCCTGAAATAATTCAACCGACATACATAGATCTAGTAGTGATCTGACCGAAAAACGGAACCAATCTCTACATCATTTTGGTGAAATTAAGGTAAGAGAATAGTACCTCCCTTGCGTGTTAGTTCTCCGAATGTGCGTAACCGACTGCCTTTTGTGAAATGACCACATATTTGACGTCGTATACAATGATGCAAGGTTTCCTTCGAAGATTCAAACATTTGTTCACCCATTTTGTACAGCCATAATTGCACAGGTAAAGGTGCTCCCAAAATCAACTTGAGTTTCTTGGACAAAATTAAAAAAAGTGCTCTAAAAATAGAACAATTTAATTTAAATTAAATAAATTAATTTAAATTTTTCTTTCTTTATTTTATCGGCTATTTAAACTTCTCCTGAAATAATTCAACCGTAATAATCGCCCTGCTTGAAATTGCCATTCGTTTTCCCAACTTCGGAAATACAGTCAAATACATCCATTCTATATCAAGCCGTAACACGCGAATGTGGAATGCCTTGCCGGACTCTACATTTCTTTCAAATTTTGAAATACTACCTTATTTTCCTAATGCTCCCGCAGTATTTTATCAACATTATAAGGGTAGCCAAACAATTTTAGTGCAAGCTAATTATACAAAAAAAAATATTTTAAAGTTCTGTAAGCACAGATTTTCCTTAATTCTTCAAACCATCTTGAAGTTTTTCCTGATCCACAAGATAATTCATAATCCTTGCAATCAAAACAGCCTTGTTAAGTAACGACACAGCTTTCGTCCTATTTCCCACGACCGACGAATAACAACATCTATTGCCTAATTGAAAACTTTTCCTTAGAGGAATAACATCAACCACCATATGAATACACACGTCCGCATCCCTCTAAAAAATAAATTCCCTACTTTCAAAGGATGTATCCTTAAGTTCGAGTTTGATGTTTATTCTTTCATGCCGCACATGTGTGTGTTTTAAATTAATTTTTTGTTTGCAAACGAATAAGTAGAAGAAGAATAAAAACCAAAAGAAAAAAAAATTACCAAAGCCTTCTAACGTCGACAAGGAAATAAGAAGTATAAACTTCTCATCCTCTGCTCCGACATCCTCTCACCAACACCCGCAAAAACTCAAGTTTATGTTTAGTTACACTCAAGTTTTTGCAAATTTTATAAACTTTTTCCTTTTTTTTAAATAATGAAATATCTCCTTGCTGTGTGCCCTTGCTCACTAGGGTTAGGGTGCTGTAGTATCGCACAGCCCTCCGGAACTTGGTTATGCCAGGCCCTATTTTGCCCATACCCATGACTTCAAAAACATAACGCAAATTCTATTTAAACTGTGGTGTACAGAGTTATTAGAAGAAGAAACTTTCACAGAGGAGCAAAATTTTAGTCCTCTGGCGATATGGCGGGAATGGTGGTGAGGGTTTTTTTTTGAAGAAGGGTATTTAAAAAAGGAAGATTTTGGGTTTTGCTGTAGGTGCATGTATGTAACTCGGCTTGGTGATGCGTGGAATTTGGAATGGTTTTTTTTTACATAACCTTACAGTGTGGCCGATCAGAGGAAGTAAGATTTCTTGGTAACCCTAATAAAGGTAAATAAAAAAAAAATAAAGCTTTCATTAAACTATAAACCTTCCTGTTTTTGTATCTGAATTTCTTCAAGGGAACTTAATTGATCCGCATTTATTTACTAATTTATCCCAATTTTTTTTTATTTTTCTTATAAAAATATGGATAGTTTTTAATTAAAAAATTATGTTCAATGGCCACTTAATCCCAGAGTAAGAAATCTTGGTATTTTAACTAAGAATTTATAAATACAAGCTTAATTTCTCACAGTGGCCAGAAAACCCTTTTTGCAACAAAAACTCAAGAACTATTTCGTCTGTTAAGTCACCACTGTCCTTCCATCAAGAAGCATCTGAGCTCCCATGGTTACCATCTTCACTATCGTTGCGTTGTAAGGCAATACGACACAACTTTTTACTTCTTTACTTAACAAAGCTCACCTACACATCCTCATAATCTAGTGCTCCATTTTAAAAGCGTGGCCTTGCTCCTCTGTCGACAGCCACACATCTCGCGTTTCCAGTCAAAGACAACAGAGAGGAGAACCGGTAACAAACGAAAGGGTAGTTCTGGGGGGGGGGGGGTGCACTTATTATTAGAGGTGGGTGGCGTATGTGGGTGTTTGCGTAATAAACCAAAAAACTTTCGTTTTTACAAAAGCACTAAGCGCCTTGAAAACAAAAATGAAGAAGCTCAATTTATGTACAGGAAAGAAAATTTTCAAAAAAAAAAAATTACAAAATTCAGGCAACAGCAGCTCAGAAGAATAAAATGAAAAACTTTTTCTTTTTTCTATCAAAACAACATCCGCACTTCAAGTATGTAAGGATATAGGACAAAGGCATCCTCTTTTCCTTTAAGCATATGTCGCGGATGACTGTGTTCCTCTCCTCCACATGCTCGAAGAACGATGTGCGTGCGTTTTTAAGAAAGA
The DNA here is from genome assembly GCA_963971375.1 of Platycheirus rosarum. Classification (NCBI taxonomy): domain Eukaryota; kingdom Metazoa; phylum Arthropoda; class Insecta; order Diptera; family Syrphidae; genus Platycheirus; species Platycheirus rosarum. The sequence continues at coordinate 10,405,442 of OZ020508.1, forward strand.
AAGGATCCATTCTTTAATGTTAAGAGCGGCAATAGGGGAGTGGGTGTTGCGTGTATCTTCCGGCTGGAAGAAGAACTTAAGTACCTTCAAGCCACATATAGGCGCACATACTTATACAAAAAAATATTTTCAATTTAAAATAAGTCCATGTCTAATGCATAGAGGATTTCCATGTCCCACCCCTCCTCATCAACCATCTAAACCCCCAAAAAACAACCTCCAGCCAAAAATACTTTTAATCAATCTTCGAGATACTATACACATACTTTGCGGTGCGTAGATGGGTGATGGGTATCTTAACTTCAGTGAAAATGAAAAATTTAAACTTCTCACAACTACGTAACTGTGCTGGATGTGCTGATGTAAGTAATGGAGAAAAATTGGAGGCGCAAACAATACCCAAGTTTCGGTTGTTTGACATGCAAATCTAAATTTTTTGAAAGAAATCCCCAACTCTGACTTTTTTGTGGCAGATTTGGTGAGGGGGTTCCTATAAGCTGCGCTGGCATATGTGTACGAAGGTTTAAAATGCTGATTTTAATGGAATTATTGAAATTGGGATTTAATTTCACTAATGCTCTTCGAGTGGAATAGGGGTTTGTTTGCGAAGGCAGTTGGATGGGATATGAGAGCGAATTAAAATCGAATTCATTCATTGAATGGAGTGTAATTAGATCTGAAATAGCAGAGACAAACTAGAATTCTGATTACTTGGTGTAGATGAGTAATGCATGATACTATGGTGAACTTATAAGGGCCACGTTAGTCACAGGAAACATGATTGGTATCGACGTGAAGTGATTCAACAAAGAAAAAAGGTTCAATATCAATTAATTAAAATGAAATATTCTGAGGAAATTATATTCAATATGCTTAATTTATTTTTTTTTAAATGCGCACGACTGGGTCGCACGTACTTGCTCTTATGTGCCTTATTACATTGGACGGCAAGATCTTTGACAAAAACAAATAACACTTACGTTGAAAACAACACAGTTTGAACTTATAAAAACTATCAAAACCACAATACTTAACGGTTTTTAGTAAAAATAAAGTACGCCATTACACTCTTAAATAACAGAATTTATGAAAAAAGTATTTCGAAAATTGAAGGACGGATTTTGATAAAATCCTGTTTTTCATTTTGTTTTTTGAAAAAAAAAAAGTTTTAGTATGCAGTTTTTTAGAGTTTATTAATATACATGTGATTATTAAATTTAAAATAATTTTTCTTTAGTTTTAAAAATATTGCTTTTCAAAAAAAAATCAAAAATTAATTTTTATTAGAAAAAAAAGTTATTCAAAATTTTGATATGCAGAATTAATTTGGCTATCTAGATATTTTCAAATATAAAATTTGACAGAAATCCAAAGAGCCGTTACCGAGCACGCCAAAAATTATAAAACCCGTTATATGAAAGGTCCCGTTAATAGACTTTTCCCGTATATGTGGTTCTAATCAAATGATAGCCTATACCAAGAAAAAAAATTGGCAAAAATTTTCATCAAAATCGTTGGAGCGGTTTTCGAGAAAAATAAGCTTTTCCTAAACGGTTGTATGGCAAGTACCGTTATTTTTAGCTCTAAACATAAAATTTTAATTTCTCCTCTGAGGAATGCCAAAAGATAAACACGTACCAAATTGGCAGGCAATCGCTTAACCCGTTTAGGCTGCAGCTCGATATACACCCAGGCAGACAGACAGACAGCAGACAGACAGACGGACATTTTTTGCAATGACTTTTTTAGGCTTCTCTATGATCGTAATGTCATGTTTTGCTTGTTATCTCAATTTTTTTTTATATTCACGAATCCTAAACTTGCCTTATAGTCTCTATAATCGCAAGGTAAAAAATGCCTCATTTCAGGAGTATTTGAATCTAGTAAAATGAGGCAAATATAATATTGGAACTCATAGTTTTGTAAACTACCAACTAATGCAATCGATTCACATAAACAAAATTTAAGACAACTAATAAATATTGGCTTATAATTCATTGATTGTTAAACATCTCGCCACATCTTGACAATCTTAGTCTAGGTAATCTTCATCATCGATTTCGAATTACTAGAAAATATTACTGCTCCTCTAAAAGAAATATGACGAATCCCGATAGAGTTATTTAAATAAGACCTAACAGAGTATATTATTGCAGGCAAATTGTGCAGGATTCAATGTAAGAATTTATATTAAGATTTGGGTTGATGTTTAAAATTAAATTAAATTTATTGGCGCGACAGCTTCTTAAGGAGGTTTCACTGTTCAATGCTCAGCTTAAACTATCGGTCAAGTTCCGGTGTTATTATGCCTTTCGAATGAGTTTTTAACAATGTTAAAATATATAAAAAACAACGTTACGCATACGCCACAGTGTCCACAGCGTTGAATGCTTTGAAAACACTCAGTGTACATGATGATAGATTCGGGACCTTTGGCAACTAAATTGCCAGATTCCTTTCGCATGCCCAAGGAACAATAGTTGCAACATTCACTTAACAGTTAACTAATCAGACTTCTAGAGGCTGTTCAAACCGAATACCATTCGCCTCCACAGACGTTTTTATCGTCGGTTTTATTTTACGGTGAAAGCGGCTGTACTATTAAAAGATCTAACGTCAACCTTGGCATTATGTCAATAGACGAATCAAAAAAGGAACAAACTGAAGATATTTAGCTTTTTAATTGAATTGTTATGTTCTTTTTTCGAAGATATAAAATAAAACAATAAACTATTTAAATGAATATGCTAATTTTATTGTAATAAATTAAAACAACATTTAAAGTTAAATTTAGTGAAAAAAGGAAGAAATCAAAACTGTTAATAATAATTAAATATTTTATATTGCCATTCCGCTTTGGCTTTTGTCTTCTTTTCCATTAAATACTCGGTCAAAATAACCGGAACACAATTTTCCTTCGAGATATTTTATTTATTAATTTTATTTTACTAAATAATGTATTAAAATATTTACTTTTATTCAATAAACGTCAAAAATGATTCAAAAATAAAATAATCTAAGCAAAAAAACAAAATTCCATTTATGTAATTAGAAAATCGTCTGAACCACAATTCTGCGCTTACAAATTTATTTGTGTATGCCGAAACACAAATAAAATGTGGGCTATTGTGTCAAAATACACAAATTATCTGAACGAAAAATGCGCTTGTGTACGGATTATTGTAGAATTTGTGTATGCCATTCAAAAAGTTCTTTTGTGTATTTACACTAATCGTCTGATCAACACAATGTGCACATCTCTAAAAAAAACCATATTTTGAATTACATCTGTTGATGCTTAACCTTAAACATATTTTTAATGGTTATCAGAAAAGCCTATTATTTTTCTCGACCCGCATTCCAATACTCGACCAAAGATCTTCATGATATTACCCTTCTCCGTGAAGTTTAGGAGAAATTAAATGTACTGAATGAATTTGGAGATGAAGACCATAAGTAGCCTAGACCCAATCTCCCATCTTTTTCCAGGACTCTGAGGGTATCTCGTCTGGAGCAATCTCTTTCGTCTTTCTTACAACACGCCCAGGAATAACTTCTTCGATTGTGATGTCTGGGACTTTTGGTCGTTGCAGGGTGCAGCTATTGGAAACTTTAGATTATGAAACTGTTCATTTAAAAGTCCCTCCCATTACTATTTGTTAAGAATTTGATCATCATCCACAAGAAATTTGTGTTGAGCATTGTTGATGAATTTTGATGAAGGAAGCTACATAGCTTTTCCCTTCTTTGAGTTGCAATTTAAAAAAAAAGTTGTGTCTTATATGCATACCAGTCGCAGTTCCTGAAAATCCTTGTCAAACAATCTTATATTTTTGTTTAATTTCATGACGGCTGGCTCAAACGTACAAAATGCAGTTCAGTTCATAATGCATTGTTACGGACTTACAAAAATGTCCACTAACTGAATTATATTTTTTTATCAACGTAATTATCATTGACAGGGGAATGTAAAAGGAACCAATATCAGGCGCTCCACAGGAGTTACTGAAAAATGTATGTATGTGAAAAATGAATTCGTTCACTATGTTTCTAATTGTGTGTCCACACCAAGGAAACATTTGTTTAAGAAACATTTTTAAAATGTTTCTCATTTGTTTAAAAAAATATATCAGAAATGTTTCTGAAATGTTTTTTTGTTGGTCTGGACGCATTTTTGAATTTTTTATTTGGTTCCCATTGTATGTATCCAGTTTTGTACTTCAAGGTAGATTGTAAAAATGAGTAGCAATCATAACATCGTGTTTTGTCATCATGAATAAAATACAAACAAATAAAAACTAAAATCCTGTCAGCTAGATTAAAATGCTTGAAAAGTAAAGAAAGTAAAGAAATCGGGAGGGGAAACAGAGAAATGTTTCGCGAGGCGTCCACACCTAAATAAATATTTTAAGAACATTTCAGAAACGAAGAAACATTTCTGAAATGTTTTTTAAATGTTTCCTCACTACCGTTATGCTTGTAGCTTGTAGAGTCCGACTTCTCAAATTCTACATTCTAAATCTTTGATAGCAGGAAAGTTACTTTCTCCCAAACTAGAAATATTATTCATTTGGCCTCAGACCTGGAATAACCTGTAGTTAGAAGATTTGCCGACGTTAACCCCAAAAAACATGTCAGGCAGATCAGTAAAATGTGTAGGAAGCTTTTTTTGGTATATATGTACTAACAACCTTCACTTATTAAGATATTAATATTCTTCAGAAAATTGTATGAATGAAAACAAGTTGCCTTAGCATTTCGGAGATGAGACTTAATAAATGCGGTCCTAAAACTGTACAATACCCTGTATAGAGAAATGCTTTTAATTTTAGAACTTTAAGCTGTCAAGTATTTGCTATATATGTATTTACTAATTGACCTGCCCCGTGGTATAATGGCAAGTTGGCCGGGGTAAGAGAATTCAAGAAAGATTTTACATTAATTAAACAATTTTGGGTAAACTACGGTATGAACACTTGAGCTGGTTGTGACGTGTTGTAAGAGCATGCCCCTTAATCCGGAAGAAAATCAAACAACGAAAAACTCCTGGATCAAATAATTGCAATTATGTCTGCATTAACTTGGCTTTAGGTATTTAGCAAACAAAACCTCGGAGGCCAGAAACTAAAGTAAACCGAGCTAACTTCACAGGTGTAGCCAAAGTCTAAGAAAGGATAGTTGTGATCCCAGATCATATCAGCAATCGATGGTAAAAGTAGAATAGTTAATTCTTCACCAGGATCAAATGGATTAGAAATTGAAATTTTGTGTATTGCTGATCGGAAAAGAACTACATGATTGGACTCCGATCTGAAAGGCTACCTCAGAAATTAGAGGAATCAAATTTTTTTTTCTGGAACATGTAGAGAAAAGGATTTCTAACTTCTGAGTCTAAAAATGTTTAATTTTGTAATTCCATAAAATAGTTTTTGATTTTATTGTATTTTATTTAAACGCTCTTCGGAGAACCTCAAAAGTCGATTTTTCTCAATTTTAAATTTTGAAAATGAAAAAATTTAAATATTGCAATTTAAATAATAGTTAAGTTTTTCAAAACCTTTTGTTTAACAAGTTCGTCAGTGCAAGATTTTGGATAAGGTTTCCCTGCTTAGAGGTTTTTAAGGGAGCCTTTATTTTTACTAAGAAATTAAACATTTCAAAAATAAATTAAAAGTAAATAATCCAAGACTAATTTAAAATTGCGTAATATTTATTTGAATAATGTAATTCTAATTTTTGATTAGTTCCAAACGTAAAAACACTGCAAGTTCAAACATTTAGGAACAATAACTCTGAGAGTTATCTTATTGTTGGAGATATGAACATAAGGAAATACCAACGAATTAATTTAACTCAAGGAAGGCACATGTCTTCTTCCATTTCAAATAATATATGGCAATAAAAACTCCTTGAAACTTCTGCCTCACTTGTTGCATGTCATAACATAACAAATCTCCCTGTTTTCCATATTCCAACACTCGTATATTCCACCAGTTTTAGTATTGTATGTGTCTAAGCTAACATCTGAAGCAATTAAACAAAAACCAACATTCTCCATCTCCAGAAATCCCCTTTGACATTAGAGAATCCCTCTTTATATTTAAAAGTATAGACACACACATAAAACAAAACCACGCACTTCAATCTTACCAACAACAACAACAACAAACTAAACTAAACACACTTTTTGTTTGCATCTAATAAACCCTTGTGTACACACATCTCAAAACCCATGCACACACACTGCCAAATCTACCAGTAGGAATCCTTCAAAACCTTTTTATTGCCTTTTGCCTTCTGTTCTATATTTCCACACCCATTTTTATCGCCTAATTTTAGAGAACACACATCACAACCAATGTTGCTGCCTAAATAGAAGCCTACCACTTGTGCCTATAACCATATAACTACGGCAACAACAACAACAACAAAAACCACACTACCAGGCGCTATCCTGACGAAGGATAGCAACGACCGACGTCACGAACGGAAAAGCCAATCACACTATCGCAAATTATTTTAATAAATTCTAGCACATCCCTTTTTGGCGCACCCCGCACTAAAAAAGCCCCAAAATACCCCCACACCCCCCAAAAAAAGGAGCACAAGCAAACAAAAACGAGGTCGCAGAAAACTACATACACCGTCACTGCTGCAGAGGGCGTGTGTATAGCATATCGAGCCAGGACATAGACAATGCGAAAACTCAACCAAAAAGCACACAAACACACACCCATCAAAACCACCCGCACACTTGCACACACTTGCCCATAAACAATCTCCATACGGCACGACTAGAGTAGAAATCTGATTAGACCCAAAAAACTGGATACCCACCCGGTGCTGCCAGTATAGTGGTTGTTGCGGAACCGTCTCTAAACGAAACCCATCGTTCATAGTTGTGAACGTACCTACATGCGATGTGGAGCCCAGCAAGGATGTGTGATGCTATTGCTTGACTGCTCTATAAGCGCAAAATCCGATCCAGAAATAATTTTCCCTTTGGTTAGATGAATGCCCACCGAACCAAACCTATCTATCCCAACCAGGCCAACCAACTAGCAAACCCTCCAAGATGCAATGGACGTTGTTGTTGTTGTTTTTAGAAACCGCCTGTCCACCTCTTGTGGTGGATTAGAAAAGCAAAGTGCAAAAATAACTAAAAAGGGACATCCCAAGGACCTACAACACATTCCATGGCAGTACTCCTCATGCACACCACCACCTTGCAGACAAGAGATCCTCTTTCGCAGAAAGGAGCGCGAATGAAGCACATTATGATGATGTGCGTACGTAGGGGTAGTGGAATTTCACATTAATTTTTGAGATATTCCAAAAGTTGTTTTGTTAGTCAACGACAGTTGCGAGGGTGATGCAAACAAAGTACGCATAAAGAAAAGAGAGCGCCTTGAGCCTTGGAGATGTTAATATCGCACACGAAAAAAGGAGCACGCGAAGGAATTACAAAAGAAAGTTCGCTGAGCTGTAAAGGAAGGAGTGTGTGGTGAAGCTTAGGGATTTATTATTTCTATTTTTTTTTTATTCTTCTTCTTCCACCTTCGGCTTCTTCAATTCGCCAAGGTATAAAATGTCTGTTTACGACTTTTCGTTTTATGCTTTTCTATTACCTTATCGAGGAAGTTTGCTCCGAGAAAGGTATCTACATAGTTATGGAGACCCCTTCAATGGAGTTAGTCCCCAGTCGCTTTTTTATGAATTTTCAATTCTTTGTCTTTTAATATGGTGACAATGATATTTGACAAGCAGGAACCTTCATAAAACCCTCAGAGTTTAAAGAGAATAGAAGTGGCCTCGATGAAACGTTCAAACAGACACCAATTGATGCTCGGAACGGTTGTTCATGTTTCATTAAAACAAGAATTGGGAGTTTTGGAATGTGCTGTTCAGCTTGTTCTTGGTCCCTATAGACAAATTGGTTTTATGTTGTATCGAATATGTGCAATTGCTAGTGATAATAGATGGAACGCAGTTTTACTACAGGAAAGAATTTTTTAATTTTTTCGGAACCAATAATTCAAGACAAGACTCTTAGGTCTTCAGAAATATAAACACCTGTTTTAATGGTAAAGGAAAATATTTACCTTTTTGTAGGAATTTTGTTAACTATTCCTAAAAATTAGACTTTTAGTAACCTTAAACCGTTGCGGTATCCTAGTTTTACTGAATTTTTCCAGTGAACCTATTATATGCGTATCTTCAAAGAACACCAAAAAGTGGCAAATAAACTGGTGATAAGACGCTAATAACAAGAGAGCGAAACCTGGTGCTTCCCTTTAGTTAAGAGCTGAAAAATAAAAAAGGGGATAGAAAATATCAAGATTCTAGAAGAAAAATCCACAGGTACATTTATGTAACCAATGGCTCGAAGAAACAACCGTACAAACATATTCTACAACTCATGTTTACTAAGCTATCGATAAGAGTTCTAAAAAGTAACACGACGAAGCCCAAATTCACCGATTAAAAAATAAAGGATTCATTTACCAATTCTTTTGAACATACTCAAGTCACAGACTAACCAATAATTAAAACAGGAAGTAAAAGTATGACCTGGGAGAACATAGTCTTAGTTCATAACCCTTAATTCCGAATGACATTGTGCAATGGAAATCCGAAAATCGTGGTTTCACGTTATATATAATCAAGAAGCAAACGGGCCCAATCCCCTTGTTATTTACGTGCGAAAAGCTTTAGATTATTTTCTAAAAATTATAAATGAAGAACAGGTCCGCATCTACGATTTTTCCTGAACAGGGACAATAACTTTATTTGGCCCCCCTATTCTGCAGCATTTGAAATAAATTATTTAAAAAATAAACATTGTTCTGGAACCCTTAAAATATGAAATCTAATTCGTTATAACTATAACCTACTATTTACTAACTACCAATTACGTGTTACATACAATGTAAAGTAAACAATCCTTAAGTCTAAAGTCTAATCAATCTGTTCAATTTTTTAAGATGAGTGGTGCCAAAATACCCCCAATATTTTCGTCTCCAAAATATAAAATTAAATTAAAATCCAAAAAAACTAGATAAATTGCAAAACGAAAGATAAAATGAAAGTAGTGTTACCCAGCAGGCGCCGTTTCAAAATTCTGGATTCCATTTCATCTTGCTACATATTAACAGTTTTATTTTCCACTAGCTTACCCATTCGGCGTTGATTGGGTATACCCTATGTTTTCGCTACCTAGTTATCAAAATAGCTTTTGTTACTCCCTACAAAATTTTCTATCTGTTCGTGAAACGACCCCAGCGGCACCAATGGATGATTAAAATAGCCTTAGTTACACCTTAACGCTTAACAAGTCAGCTATCTGTCTGTGAAAGTCCCGTCAAAATCGGGGCATAAAAAAGAATTTTCAAAAAACGCCTCCAGCGCCACCAAGGGGTAATTAAAAATAGCCTTCCTTAATTTTAACAATATCAGCTTTCTGCCTTTGAAAATTCCGTCAAAATCGGTCAATAAATAAGATTTTTCAAAAAAAAAAAATACCACAGCGCCACCAAGTGGGTAATTTTAACAGCCTAAGTTACTCCCTAGAATATAAGCAATCTGGCAGCAAAACTCCCGTCAAAATCGGTGCAGCCGTTCCCAGTCCCAAGATTACTCGAGACAAACAAACAGAAATACAGACAGAAATTTTAGAAATTGAGTTTTTGTTATATGTACATCATCATCATCATCAGTTCCTGAAACCCCGTTCGGGGCATAGGGCGCCATTTGTTATACATAGTGTATATGTATTATGTAATTTCATATGCATCTAGTAAAAAGCTGTTATTTTAATATTAAAAACAGAAACTTAATTTTTACTTACGATTATAGGTACTATAAGGCAAGTTATGGATTCGTGCAAAAAAATTCTACCAATCAAACATGACATTACGATGATAGAGAAGTCGAAAAAAGTAAGTCATGATGTATGACAGTTCGTCTGTCGCACCTCTACAGCCTAAACAGATGGGCCGATTTGCTTCAAACTCGGTATTTAGTATTTATTTGGAAGTATTTTCGAGGGTATTTTTCATTTTTGCTCTAGGTTGAAAAATAAGGGTACCTGCCATACAATCTTTAAAAAAAATCGTCTCTAACGATTTTGATCAAACTTTCAGGTTTCTATTTTTTAAAATAATTTGTTCAGTTTGAATGAATTCTTCGGAATTTGGTCTTTAACGGTACCTTTCATAGAACCGGTTTTTTCCAATGCGGTTTTATAATAAACTATTATCCTGATTTCAATAAAATTTGCACACAGGAAGCCAATTATAAATCAAATAATACTGCATTTCAAATTTTTATAAAAAAGTTTTTTTTTCGATTTTTTTAAATTTAAAAAAAATGGTTTTCGAAATATTTTGAAAACGGGTTGATTGAATTTTTTTAAATAATTTTCCCAGATGAAAACTACAGATTTTCTTATAGTGACATACTAAAAAAAATTTAAATATTTATTTAAAAAAAACGACTTTCAAAAATACTGGTCGACCGATTTTTATTTTTTTTTTCTTAACATTTAGTTTTCAAATGTGATCGCATACTTATAGTTTTTTGGAGAAAACTCTTAAACTTATTAAAAACATCAAAGAATTTTCGAAACAAATTTAATTTTTTTTATTTTAATATATACCTATGCAGCCACTAGCAATTATCTTGCATAAGAACGAGTTCGTGCGACCCAGTCGTGCATTTTAAGTTCAGATTGTGTTATTTTTCTACGTTAATGTTACTTATTTTTTTAAAATTTTATTCGACGATGTGACCGCACATATGAGCAAGTACGTGCGATCCAGTCGTGTAATTTATTATTTATGTGTATTATGGCTCTGGTCGGATCGCGAGGCCAAAGTGCAGAATTTTGTGAGAGATGTACTTATACTTCGAAAAAGCTTCTTGTAATTCATGTTTGCATCTACATGTAGATGTTGCAACAGTTTGAACTCTAATTTTTTAACTTATAACAAAGTTTTTAAATACGCCAAGCTCCTTGCAGAAATTAACTGCGTTTAATACCTTGGACTACCTACGAATCAAATTGGCTGAACCGGGCTTTGATTTCTTCGTTTGTCCTCCAAGCTATCGTCATGTTGTTTTTTTTTTGTCCTGTGACAGGTAAGTGTTTGGCCGATTATCTTGTTTCACTATACTCTATTTTTAGTTGATTTTTGTACATTTAATTTTCCTACCCAAAACATGGAAGAGGGAGGAGCTTAAGCACCTGCATTCTGGACATCGATTTTGAGTCGCCCTTTTCTGTCTCAACAACTGCAAATTTTCTGTTAAGTTTACACTGCCCTGAGTGATTTTCGTTGTTCTTGTTTTTTTGCCCCAAAAATTCTGGTCATGATCAGAGGGAAGTTTTTTGAGTTTCGTAGATGATGATTTTTTTTTTAGTCTGGTAATGTGGTTGTTGTTGGCTCTGATACGTAGCTCAATTTTGCGGTTAGAACAACCGCTTTTTTTTCCTAAAGTTTGTTCTGCGTTTAGGTCGTATGCACAGTTGTGAAACTTTTTAATTTACCCTTACATACTCCGAACGAAACTTCCAAAAGTACAGTAAAGACTACATCGTCAAGGTGTTGTCCAATAACGTTAACCGTTGGATGTCAAAATCGGAATTGTCCTGGGAAATGCTTATGATGTAGAAGCGTTGAATCCACAAAATTTGGAAGAGGTAGAAGGCAACTTAACAAAATAATACCAAGAAGCTTGAAAATCATATCGAGGATTCTCTTACTCACAATTAGAATTGAATTCGACTGGAAAACACTATATCCTTTTTTTGAAAAACACATATGAATAAAAGATATTACTTTTAACCGAATTTGCTCAATAATTAAAAAAAATCATATCAAATAAATGTACTCAATTTGCTAACCGAGCTGACGGCAGGGCTTTGAAATTCGTAAAAAAATGTAGGCAATGTAACAAAAAAAACGAAAAAAAATTAATGATTTACTTACTTACTTATTACTATTTACTCCTGCCAAAAATATTGCTTTGTCCTTCACGTTTTGTGCTCTTTTGAGTCTTTGTGACTCCAAAAACGGATATTTTCTGAAACGACCAAAGATTTTCATGACTATTTTTAGAAATAAAAATATTTTTAAAAATATACATATAATGTATCTTATGTTTTAATGTTCAGGATTCTTTGTAATATTGAGGACCTCACATCAGGACAATTAAAATCAAACTTTCTCACAAGGGTGCATGCAAGTCTCGGAGTTGATACGGCTGCAGTGGAGGTCATCCCCTCGTTTAAATAAATCAAGCTTAGAAACAGGAGCATGCATCTACGTATATATGTAGGGAATCGTGAAAAAGAGAAGACAGTTCTCTCATTCAGATTTCAGATATCTATTAGACAAATGCAAGAACATCACCATTGAAAAGCAAGTTTAGGATTCGTGAATATAAAAAGAATCGAGATAATAAAATGACATTACGATAATAGAAAAGGATAAAAAAGTCTGTCGGTTTGTATGTAACGGGTGATTTTTTTGAGGTTAGGGTTTTCATGCATTAGTATTTGACAGATCACGCGGGATTTCAGACATGGTGTCAAAGAGAAAGATGCTCAATACGCTTTGACATTTCATCATGAATAGACTTACAACGTCGAATTTTCAGTGAATGGGCCCTAGAAAAGTTGGCAGAAAATCCGCTTTTTTATCGACAAATTTTGTTCAGCGATGAGGCTCATTTCTGGTTGAATGGCTACGTAAATAAGCAAAATTGCCGCATTTGGAGTGAAGAGCAACCAGAAGCCGTTCAAGAACTGCCCATGCATCCGCCGAAAAATGCACTGTTTGGTGTGGTTTGTACGCTGGTGGAATCATTGGACCGTATTTTTTCAAAGATGCTGTTGGACGCAACGTTACGGTGAATGGCGATCGCTATCGTTCGATGCTAACAAACTTTTTGTTGCCAAAAATGGAAGAACTGAACTTGGTTGACATGTGGTTTCAACAAGATGGCGCTACATGCCACACAGCTCGCGATTCTATGGCCATTTTGAGGGAAAACTTCGGAGAACAATTCATCTCAAGAAATGGACCGGTAAGTTGGCCACCAAGATCATGCGATTTGACACCTTTAGACTATTTTTTGTGGGGCTACGTCAAGTCTAAAGTCTACAGAAATAAGCCAGCAACTATTCCAGCTTTGGAAGACAACATTTCCGAAGAAATTCGGGCTATTCCGGCCGAAATGCTCGAAAAAGTTGCCCAAAATTGGACTTTCCGAATGGACCACCTAAGACGCAGCCGCGGTCAACATTTAAATGAAATTATCTTCAAAAAGTAAATGTCATGGACCAATCTAACGTTTCAAATAAAGAACCGATGAGATTTTGCAAATTTTATGCGTTTTTTTAAAAAAAAAAGTTCTAACCTCAAAAAATTCACCCGTTATTATGAGCTGCAGCCTAATCGGCTAGAGCGATTCTGATTGATTACCCTCAAATTTAGTATTTGTGGTTTTGGCATTCCTCAGATTACTTTGTTAAATTTTATTTTTAGTGCTAAACTCTGTTCAATTTATATTTTTTTCTACAGACAAGATAGGATATTTGCTTTCCACCCTTACTATTATGAATTTTAATAAGCTATCACTATTTCACAATTCTTCTCACAAATGTCGGCAGGGTAACCAACTGGTTATTAAGATTTTTAACAGAAATGTGTAGACCGTATAAAGTAAATCTTAAACTAAATTTAAATAATTTAATCTATGATTTTAAACGAGCAATGTTTGGAAAAAAGCAAAAGTTGTGCCTATATTGAAAGCTGGTAAGGCCTCGGTAGCATCGATTCCGTTTGGCACAAGGGACTTGTATACAAAATGATAAAATTTAAATTCCCAGTTTACTTGTGTAAGATAGTGCAAAGTTTCTTGTCTGGTAGATGTTTTCAGGTTCATGTTGACTGTGGTGTTTCTCGTTTATATTTTTTCTGTTATAAAGTTCCACAAGTTTCTGTCCTTGGACCTACCTTACAATGTTTATATATTGGATTTTCCAGTGTTTCCATCTTGTGAATCAGCCATTTTGCTGACGACACAGCTATTTTTAGCTATATAACATTGAAACAAACTTGAAATATGCTATTGAAATTCTAGAAAAATACTATCATAAGTGGAAAATTAAACTTAATTCTGATAAAGTACAAGAAATCTTCTTCTCGAGAAAAAGAAAAGCTGGCTACCTTCCCAGCAATCAACTCTAAGTCAGTGGAAGCAGTGTAGAATGGAAGTGTTAAATATTTAGGAGTTCATCTCTATACCAAACTGACCTTAAGGGAGCATATAAATAACACATTAAAGAAAATGAGTGTTGCAATTAAAATGTTTACGTTTCCGTTTACTTACTTACTTACTTACTAAGGGGGCACTACAGTTCGGGACGAACCTGGGCCTCAACCAACATGCCCCTCCAGCCAACTTGGTCTTTGGCTAGCTGCCTCCAGTTTTGCACTCCAAGTTGGTTTAGGTCGTCCTCCACTTGTGCGCGCCACCTAAGGCGAGGTGTTCCTTGACTGCGTCTACCATCTGGGATAGAATCGAAGATCTTGCGCCCCGGAGCATTGCTGTCCATTCGCTCTACATGACCTAGCCATCTTAAACGTGATATGCGTATTTTTTTGACCAGGTCAATGTCGCTGTACAGCTCGTATAGTTCTTAGTTGAAGCTTCTCCTCTAAAGCCTGTTAACGCAGATAGAGCCAAAAATCCTCCGAAGAATCTTACGCTCGAAACGACTGAGGATATCTTCATCCGCTTTAGATAGAGTCCATGCCTCGGCGCCATAGAGCAGGACTGGGATGATAAGGTCTTATACAGAGTCTCCTTTGCTCCTCAATTGCCTTCCTAGCCCATAGAAACAGCGATTGGCAAGAGTAATTCTTCGCTTTATTTCTGACGAGATGTTGTTGTCAGATGTTATAGCGGATCCGAGGTACACAAAGTCCCTAACTACCTCAAAGTTGTACCTGTGTATTGTGATGTCCAATCCGCCGGTGTTGTGTGTCCCTTTTTGTGGACAGCAGGTACTTCGTTTTGGCCTCATTGACTGTTAGTCCCATCTTAGCCGCTTCAGCTTCAAAGCTAGCAAACGTTCCAGTGACAGCTCGCCGAGTTCTGCCCATGATGTCTATGTCGTCAGCGTATAATAGCAATTGCACAGATTTGTCCCACTACAATTGACTTGCGGGTTTACTATAATTTTTTCAAGTATTAAGTTGAAGAAATCGCACGATAGCGCATTACCTTGTCGGAATCCTATTTTGACGTCAAAAGCTTCTGTGAGGTCAGTACCAACCTTGACGGAGCAGCGAGAGTTCTCCATCGTCATCCTGCACAGTCGGACGAGTTTTGTGGGGATGCAAAAACCTGACATGGCTCTGTATAGCTCGTCTCTATAAATGCTATCGTACGCGGCCTTAAAATCAATTAAGAGGTGGTGGGTATCGATTTGAAATTCTTGGGTAGTTTCCAGGATCTGCCGTAGCGTGAACATTTGATCGATTGTTGACTTTCCTGGTCTGAAACCACACTGATAGGGGCCAATCAGGTTGTTGACGAAAGGTTTCAGGCGTTCACATAGTACGCCAGAGAGGATCTTGCAGGCGATATTCAGGAGCCTAATTCTTCTATAGTTGGCGCAGTTTAGAGGGTCTTTTTTTCTTGTGGATCGGGCAAACGATGTTGAGGTTCCATTCATCAGGCATACTTTCTTCTGACCAAACTTTAGAGATGAGTTAGTGTATGCACTCCACCAGGTCATCTCCGGCCGCTTTAAAAAGTTCAGCGGGTAGTCCTGGAGTAGAATCTCTCAATATCTTCCATCGCGCGCTTCTCATGATCTCTCTTTTTCTTTTAGAGAAGACGGTGTTCTTTCCGTCTTTTTTGCTCGTAGAGCTCGCGAGCAGCTCTCGCCTTTCTTTGAAGCGCCGCTTTATATGCCTCTTGTTTTGCTGCATGGGCCTGCCTGCATTTGTCATCGAACCAGAGGTTTCGTGGTGGTGGTATGGTGAAACCTAGCACATCAGTTGCGGCATCTCTCATGGCTTGTTGGCAGTGTTACCACTAGTCTTCGGCACTTGATGCTGGCGAAACTGGATTTCTTGAGAGGTTACGGGAAATTCGATTGGCATAGAAACCGCCAGAAGGTTTCTTGCAGCTTGTTGTATCCGTTTATCAACCGAAAATCAACGCTCACTAACAAAAACAAAATTTTAATACATAAACTGATCTTTCAATCAATATTACTATAGGGATTTCCAGTTTGGGGGGATGTTGCAAAATGTTACATAAAAAAAGTTACAAATTTCGCAAAATAAAGCTTTAGATGGTAGTAAATCTTTCGTTGCTTTCTTTCAATTAAATGTGTTTCTCAAATTTGTATTTATATTATATTCTAATAAATAATGTTTCAGTAGCAAGAAATTATATTTCAAATCTCTGAATGTAAAACATGTGGTCGTGGACCTTGTTAAAAAAATCAACAATTGATTGCCTGCTTCTTTTGTTCACTTTTATCCTTCAAAGAACTTGAAGCCATTTTAAATATATATTAATGTTTATTGCACTGTATTTTAAGTTTTTTTCGAGAAAAAAAAACGAAATGATGTAAGCAGAAAAGCACACAGCGAGCAGCGACAAAACCTTTTTCTTTAAACTTAAAACATATTCGATAAAGAGCTATAAAAAGCTTCGATTCCGAAAGCTCCATAGCAAAAACCAAAGAAAAAGTTATTAAAATTTCCATCAACGGACGAATGGTAACTCTGAACCTTTTTTTCAATAAATAAAATAAGCGAGAGGCAAATATTGGCGATCAGTCTCCTGTCTCTCCACGGTCGCAGAGCAGACCGGCCATGGTGAAATTTACGTAAGTTAATGAAATATTACAAAAACAATTTTAATATAACTCAGGGTTTCTTTTTTGTTTCAGTTTTATTCAGTTTTGTTATTCATTTGTGTGTGTTTGAATTTTTTGGAAACAACTCATCAGGGCGAAATGTTTGATGATAAATAAATTTTCAAATAAAAACATTTTGACATAAGTTTTTATTGTTACACACGACCAGAATCGCGAAGGGTGCTTTATCAGTGAAAAGTGTTTTCACAGATTGCTTCCCGTGAGATCAGCTAAATCAAGCATCGTTGCGCGTGATTAGTGGAAAGATGGAGGACCTTCTGAAAACCAACTGCGTGCTGTTGACATGTGTTATATGTTTTCTGTTTTCCGTCCTCTTCCTATCTTCTGTTCTGCCCTGTATCAATGTCGTCTTGTGTGTTGTCTTGTAATTGGTTAGTGGAAAGATGGAGGACCTTCTGAAAACCAACTGCGTGCTGTTGATATGTGTTATATGTTTTCTGTTTTCCGTCCTCTTCCTATCTTCTGTTCTGCCCTGTATCAATGTCGTCTTGTGTGTTGTCTTGTAATTGTCTGAGCCGATGGCCTCAGTAGCCAGTGCTCATAAGTGTCTCTACATCGTAGATTTATCTACGGAGTAGATCAATATGTAATGTAATGTAAAAAATGTGTTTTCACAGATTTGTTGATAGAACCAGAATAGGAATACGGTCGCCATAATCATCTTAATGAGAGAACTATTCGGTGTGTTGGATTAATTGAGTCCACTGATTCAGAAAATAATCACAAACACCCGTTCGTGGACAAAACGCAAGATCTGCTGAAAACATTGCCACCGTCCATGAAAGTGTACAGGTGAATCATATCCAGTGATGAGGGCCATTTCTATATTTACTTGGATCCTGCCTTTTTTCCAAAACTTGGTATGAAGTGCTATGACCCTGCCTGAATCCAAATTGTTGGTCTGGTCTTGGTCTGGAGGAGTCTTGAGGACTCAAGAAAATGGTTTTTATTACTTTTTCTAATATTTTTTGGTGATAACTGTAAGATTATTGGGTAGTTTTTAATGGTTTGGGATTGGCATAATCTTAACGGTTTTCTATTTTTTTGGAAAATATTGTAACTCGATTACCGCATATTTGTAATAACCAATATAAACGTTAATTAAAATATTGAAGGCTCTTTCAAGTATATGTTTTTTAAGACAACATATTCATTGCTTTATTTTTTATACAATTATTTACATATTCTAGCTGACCCGACAAACGTTGTTGTGCCCTATAAATTATATCTGGTGAATATTTGGGTTGTTAAATAAAAAAATAACGAATATATTGTAAGTGTATTTGAATGTTTCAACGATCGATACAATTGATATAATGTGTTCGGTAAAATGATGTTTACCTATAAAAAAAATGAATGAAACGATTTCTACGAAATTTTGTTTAAAGTTTATTCTAGCTGTAATGCGTCTTGCTGGCATTATTCACCGAAACACTCAAACAAATAGAACAAATTGATGTGCCTACTATAAACAATTTTCTTGTTAAATAAAGTGCAAAACTTTTCAGGCACTCCGTTGTGATACAAAACAAATTCAGAATGAAATATCAAATCGACTACAAAACAAAAATTACGTACAAAAATTAGAAAAAAATGTCTACATTGCATAATGGACACCATAATCACATAGACAGAGGTTTGAAATATACTTTACGACCTATTCTCATACCTACCAAATATTGGGTTTTCCAATAGGAACTTGATAACTTCGAATTTAATCTGTGAACGCACCCATTCACTAATAATCGAACTGTCATTGTCAATTAATTCAGTAAACTCAACAGTTTCATAGTACAACGAGCAACGTCTGCAAATTATAAAAATTTTCTACCGAAATTTGGAGTGGGTTACCGCAACTTTAAGAGCATTGAATTGTTAAATTTCATCTTCAGTGACGAAGCTCATGTTTGGCTCAATGGGTTCGTCAATAAGCAAAATATGAGTTATTGGTCGGTTGAAAATCCACATTTGCTTCATGAATCACTACTTCATCCACGTAAAATAACTGATTGGTGCAGTTTGCATGCCGGCGGCGTTATTGGGCCATATTTTTTCGTCGACGATAAAGATCGTCACGTTACTGTGAATGGCCAGCCTTATCGCGCCAAAATTACCGAAAATTGTTGGCCTGAATTGGAAGATATGGACTTGGACTACATGTGGTTTCAACAGAATAGTGCCACAAGCCACACAGCTCACCTTACAAACGATTTAATGAAAAGCAAGTTTGATGAGCGTGTTGTCTCAAGAAATGGGCAAGTCGATTGGCCGCCTCGTTTGTCTGATTTAACCCCTTTAGACTATTTTCTTTGGGGCTACGTTAAGTCATTGATTTATGCCAACAAGCCGACCGCATGACGTTGGAAGGGCTCAGACCCAACATTGAACGCGGAATAGCGGCCGTTTCGTCCGAAATGTGTGGCCGAGTCATCAAAAATTGGATCCAACGAATCAACCACTGCAAACGTGCCGGTGGTGGCCATATGAACGAAGTTGGGTTCCATTCATACATTTTACTTGCGATTATAGGGACTATAAGGCAAGTTATGCATTCGTAAAAAAAAAAAAAAAATTCTAACAATCAAACATGCCATTACGATGATAGAGAAGTCAAAAAAAGTGGGTCCGGAAATTCCGTCCGTCTGTCTGTCTGTCTGTCTGTCTGTCTGTCTGTCCGTATCGATATCTACAGCCCAAACGGTTGGGCCGATTTAATTCAAACTTGGTATATAGTATTTTTAGAGTGCTCTACCCGACAGTTTTTGGAATTGGCATTCTAGCTCCAAAACTAACGGTACCTGCCATATAACTTTTAATGAAAAACTTATTTTTCTCGAAAACGGCTCCTACGATTTTGATAAAACTTTCAGAAAACTTACCTCCCATATGACCGGTTTTTTAAAATCAGACTTTCTCGTTAACTAATTGACGGATTTTGATGAAATTTTCAAAATATGTAGTGTTTTATGATTTAAATAATATTGCTTATCAAAATTTTCAAAAACATTTTTTTTTAAATTTTAATAATTTTTTTAAAAAAATATTTTCTTTTTTGAATATTTTGAAAACGGATCTATAGATTTTTTTTAAAATTTTTCTCCTAGTATAAACTATAGATTTCTTAAAATTGACATACTAAAAAAAAATTTAAAATATGTTTTCGAAAAGTTTTTAAAAAAAAACATTTTTTTGAAAAAACTGGTCGAACGATTTTGAAATGAAAAATTTATAAAATAGAAAACAGCAAAAGAAATAAGATGGCTTACAACATTTTTTCCAAAAAACGTTATGAGTAGTGTTTTTTTGAATTCATAAATTTTTTTCCCCAACATTTAATTTCATATTGCTCGGCTAAGCCCTAGCCAAGCCATTAGTCAAATAAAAGAAAGTGACAACCTACATTACATACATACTTACGTATTTTAAAGTATTTTTCATCATCATAAAAGCACAGAATAAATAAGGAAGCCTTTGATAAACACACAAAAACAACTAACAAATAAAAAAAACTATTCGATTACTACTGAATGCAAAAATTTCAATCGAGAAAACAAAAGTTTACACCTTCCTATAAATAAACAAAACCACTGTGTTAACTTTTAAAATTGTCTCTATACCTACTGGCTTAACAGTAGTTGGAACACGTATCTTAATTTTAGTACCTACCTTCCTTCCAACCTTATTATAGGTACCTTTATATACCTTTATAAATTCCATTGGTCCCATATTGGGACGTATAAAGGTCCCTTTACCTAGCATTATTGCCATACTGCTGATTCCGACGAATCTTTATGCCAGTTGTTCAAATTTTTCCATACCAAAATGAAAATTTAACTGAAAAAAGTCCTTTGTATCTTTCTATTAACAAATTATATTATAAACAGTAAGCAGCAAGTGGAAAGATAATACTACACTAAAAAACTGCAAAAGCTAACAATCCTATATATTTATGTGTTTATCCCTTTGTCGTGACGCATGTTCGTTCACCCAAAACGATTCTAAGGAAGTTGCACGTCATACAAAAAATATTAAAATAAAATCTTTGTCAAAAAGACGCCTGCACTTAAAAAGGATTAGCACATAAGAGCAAGTACGTGCGACCCAGTCGTGCCTTTTATTTTGATTGTACTTCAAGCCGATTATAAAGTTTTGAAATATCTCAAATGGTTTGCGTTTTATTTAAAAAAAAAAAGTTGTCAAGTCCTTATTCGAAACCCCGTTATATACACGAATTTTAATAAAACTCGATTAAGCCGATTCGGGGGAGTACGACAACAAACACTGTGACACGAAATTTATTACAAGCTTTGAATACATTAATTGAACTTTCTAGATCAAATGATAGTCAATGTCACTAAAAACTAATTTATTTTATATGTTTCTTTAGTTATCTTTTTTGTGTTGTGGAGCAAGGAGTTAATAAGGAATCGTACAATTTGTCAAAGAGTTAAAATATTCACTCGATTGGTCCGCAATTCCGGGAGACAGATACACCTTATATAACCTTATATGGTTAATCTGACCTAATTTACCTCTTTTTTTTTTTTTTTTTTTTGCATTTCAGAGGTCAAGTGGTACTAAGTTTAGAGCAAACTCATATGTACGCAACTTATTTACGCTCTTCATCATGAATGCAGGTGTTAGCAGTTAGAAACTACCCAACACCAACACAAAAAGAACGTAGCACTGAAGATAAACACAAAAAAATTAACAATTCATGTATTAACTACAAAAAAAAATTAACAATATTTAAACAAAAAAAAAACAAAATAAATTTTTTTACAAACTTAAAGAAAGACGGTTCACAAACACGTTTACAATAAATAGTAATTAAAAATAAATAAAAATACGATAAATAAAACATATAACAAATAGAAGTCATGTTTGTGGAACACTGGTTATTAAGTTTTGTTTCAACTGCTTTTTGTTCAAATTAAAATCAATTTGAAGGTGATTGTTATTATACAACCTTTTCATGCGAGTTAATGGCTCATGCATGCCATAGTTAGTTCTATGGTAGGGGCAATACAAGAGTTCTTTATTACGCAATCGGTAAGAGCCTCCCCGATAGTTAAAACCTACCAAGGAAAGTAATTCAGGAGCATCAATTTGACCAGAAAGCAATTGAGTCTGTGAGAAAGGGATTGGAGATTCAGAAGCCGAAATCGATTCTCATAAGGGGGCAGATTAAATAGATCTTCCCATGGAAGGCCTTTAAGAGCAAAGCGAATAAATCTATGCTGAATAGCCTCAATTCGAGATTTATGGACTTCATACAATGGTGATCAAATTTGAGAAGCATACTCGAGATGGGGACGAACATAGCATTTGTATAAAGATAGTGTTACGTAGGGATCATTGAATTCCTTAGCCCACCTCTTAATAAATCCAAGCATGGAATTTGCTTTACTTATAATAGAGTTTAGGTGCTCATCAAATTCAAGGTTAGAACTAAATAAAACACCTAGGTCACGAAATGTAGAAACCTGACAAAGAGTTTGTTGAGACATTGTATAAGTGATAATACTAGGTGTTCTCTTACGCGAAAAGGTCATACTTTGACACTTAGAAGCATTTAGACTGAGACCATTCTTAGAACACCATAAGACAAAACTGTCTATATCTTCTTGTAAGATGATACGGTCTGAAGAATTTTTAATTGTTTTAAATATTTTCATATCATCGGCAAAAACAAGAATTTCACTATTAGAAATGTAAGAAGATACGTCATTTATAGCAATTATGAAGAGTAAAGGTCCATGGTGACTTCCTTGTGGAACTCCAGATAATGCATTAAAAGGGTTAGACAATACGTTACGAAATTTGACTTGGTAAGATCTATTTGTTAGATAGCATCTTATCCAGGCAATAAACAAAGGTGGAAAGCCAAACATTTTTAATTTAAACAAAATAACATTATGAGAAAGTTGGTCGAAGACTTTAGAAAAATCCGTGTAAATGCAGTCTAATTCAAAGCCACTTTCAAGTGCATTAGAGCATTTATGATGAAAAGATAATAGGTTTGTTATAGTGGATCTTTTTTGCATAAATCCGTGCTGCTGGTTGCAAATAATATTCTTAGTTAAGAATAATAAGATAAGCTTTCGCAGACAACTTGTTCAAACAGCTTAGGAATGCTTGAAAGCTTTGAAATTGGTCTGTAATTTTTGATTTCCATTTTTTCAAGATTTTTTATAAAAGATTTTTTCCAAAGACTAAGAAATTTACCAGACGCTAATGAAAGCTTAAAAAGGTATTCACGTGGATGAGCTAAACATGAGGAACACTTTTTTTAAAGCGATAGGTGGAATCATATCAGGTCCAGAAGAAAAATCATCATTGAGAGAAGAAAGATAGTTTAAGATTCTCTCACTGCTATTAGGAACAAATTAATTACTCTTGTTGGAGTACAATCTCCTAAGCGATTCTTAGAGTAACTGATTATTTTTGAATATAAAAAATTTACTGTACCTGTAGTACAATCGTCAAAGAAAAGCTTATTTTCTGGTAGACGACTCTAAGGAGTAACATACATATATTTTTCTTTATTCTATTCAAGGTAAGGTTACATTGTAGTAACAATATTTTTATTAATAACTATTTGTACTACAATGTTAACCCTGTGGGTTCGGGGATCAAAGAATAGGCCCACAGTTAGGATATGCCTGCAGTAAGAGTCTGCTAAAATGTCCTCCCCTATAGGTTCGGGGGCAGAATTAGCCTATGGTTGTGCGTGCCTGAGGTAAGAGCCTTCTAAGCTCACCGCCCTATAGAATGGGTGTAAGAATTATTCTATGGCCGGGTTGTCGGAAGTAAAAGTTTTCGAATACCAAGTCTAGTTAAGCAACTACTTCTCGATTCCGCAAGGAACGGTTGTAGTAACCTTGCTTCTAGGCGGGCAGCAGGGAGTGTCCAAGTCTTCACTTTGGTTGATAGGATTTCTGAACTGTTGTCTTACTGCATGGTGGGCTAGCGACTTTATGGGGTCGAACCACAAGTGCGTCTCGTGAGAGACGGGCAAAGTCTCACCTAGGGTCTAAAAGTAGGTACCATGGGTTAACAGGAGGCCCGGCTGATTACACGAGCTTAGCTCGGTAGCAGCCGCCTGTTAAAATTGAGATAGGCCCTCTTGTGGGAGCTTCATGGGGGCTTTGGTTACTCCATATGCGGAAGCGAAAAGGTATCTTTGGTTTCTGGGAGGATGGCACGGCTTCGAAAGAAGCGTGTGTTCATTGTCTTATTTAACCTTGATACCAGGGGTGCTTGATAGGCCCTGCTTCTCAGCAAGGAGAATTAATTTACCATAATAAATTCATTATTTGCTACCAGAGTGGTTTGGCAGCCCACTCTTGTTGATAGTGTGTAGTCTGGTAAACCACTTTAGGGGTCTTGTACGCCCCAAGGGAACTCCATAAGTGGGTAGGCCCACCGTGAGATTAAGCCTTAATATTCAGGTTCTCACGTAAACCCTTTTCACGATCTGTACTACAATGTAAACATTTAATAAAGGACAAGTGGAAACCAAAAAACATGATTCAAAGGCATTTGGTGAAACAAATATAAATTATATACAATTTAGTATTTCAGAACAAATTGCTATTTTATGCCTTTGGAAAATTTCAAAAAGTACAATTTTTGATCCTTGTAGATACTTTGTTAGCAATAAAATGTAAAATATATTTCATCCCGAAACTCGTATATTTTCCCAATCTAAATAAAATCATAAACTTTAGAGCCAAAGGATTGAAATAAAGATAGCGACGAATTCCTCGTCTTTTATATGATTCCTGATAATAATGTAATTTCATTCAAAGGACTTTACATATGCCATGGAACGTCCCCCCAAACCACTATCTCTAGCAAACAAAAAAAAACACTGCAAGTAGGCCAAACAACCTAACGATATTAATATTATGATGTCGTAAAGAAAAAAAAACACGGCCATAAAAAATGGCACATTTACTTAAAACATATGCCACGCGTGCATAGATGCCTGTACACAGCTCAAGCCTGCCAGTATAGGTACAATTTTTTATATTTTATTTTTTAACCCGTATCAAATTCACATCAAGGAAAATAATAATTTTCATCCCCCGCTGAAGAAAATGGAAAATTTTTATTACTAGTATTTCCCGCATTTAAGAGCAAAAAAAAAAGAACAAAAACCAGCATCTTCTTTTATCTCGAAAACGTCCTTGTAATATGTCCGCCCAACTCCTGGTGTTTTAGCGGTGTTCCGTTTAAAAAAAAATGTATGATACATGATGTTCGCTTTTATTAGATTTTCCGATACAAAAAGATGACATATTCCATATTTTTATTGGCATCATCATACAATTAAATAAGTTCCACAAATTGGTTTTTGACCAGAAATAAGTATTTTTACGACTCTTATTGAAGAAAAAAAAAACTCCTTTGGTGATAAAGGTGAACACGAAGAAGGAAAACAAAATGTCTTTTCGCTGTTTCCGGTGTAAAATGTTAATGTGCCTCCATTGATATTTTTTGAAGAGTCTTCAGGTACATTCCTACAACTGGACATCCATTGCATTAGATCATGCCTTGAAAAGGACCTCAACACAAATGTGGTGTAATGGGAATGTAAAAGGATTTCAGCGCAATTTCACGCCGAGTGTAATGTCTTGCAATAAAATATCTCATTTCATGTGGATCAGGATATGTATCACACATTGCAAGGCACCGGAACTTCAAAGTCTTTCTCTCGACGAAATAGAGAGATCAGGTTGCCGGTGGGTGGGTGGATGAAGGCGTTTTACAGGATTCATAGAAATAATGAAAATTGAGCAAACACGGCAAAAATAGCATCCACCGAGTTAAAACAATGAGTGGGTGGAATAAAAAATGAAATTACATCACTATAAAGTGGATATACCCCCCGGGAGCATAAGTCTCCCGTTCCAAGATCCGTTTTACATTTTTTTTTTTTTTGTAAAGCAGCAGGCAGGAGGAGGAAGTGATTGTTGCTGGATGTATGTGGAACGCAACTCGCTACCATCGCGATAGCTAAAAATGTTGCTTCAAAATAAAAAGCGCATATAACCAGCGCGCGGCAGAATATGAAAAAAAGGATAATTTGATATTTGCTGTACGGTGGAGTGGCAGCGGCAGCTGAGCGGCAAAAAAATAGTTAAAAAGGATATAACAATGTTTAATATTATTTTTATGGAAGGACATAATACACAAATACGTGTAGGCATGCTTATCTCCTGCTTTGCAATAAAATACACTCGTAAAATTGCTGTAATACTCGTATATTAAAAAATGTGTTTGTTTGGCTTGGCGAGCCTCCCTCTTGAAGCCTGCTCCCCATCCTTTATTTTGAAGAAGTGGTTAGGGTAACTTTACTTGATTTTTTGTTGGTCCTTTGTTAGATATGGGATGCCAACCTCTCGCGAAGCTATTCCCGGGTGAGAGCATCTGTGCTAAAATGAATTTATTCAAATAAAATACTGAATTTGTTGGTGGGGGGAAGGGGGTGAGTGACGATGGGACCAACATTTTATTAAAATTATATTTAGATTTATTTCGCTGTTGGATTTGGAGTTCTTAGTACAATAGTAGTAGGACGAGAGCTCGCATGATAAAGAAGGAGGAAATAATATCGCAGTGAGTTGAGTTGAGTTTGTTTGAATCATAGAACTGCGCTTTGTCAATATGAAGGGCCAGAAACCAGAAAGAAATAAGACTAGTGACAATGTGTGGAAAAGATGCAGTAAGGTCAAATTAACATAGAAACGATCACCAAAAATTATTTATTTTTCCTTTGTATTGATTCATTATAAAAATCGTTTATAATTTTTTTTTTCATATCATTTTAACAGTTAATGTAGGAACGAAGTATTTCGAACTTTGTTAAGTCTTAGCTTAGTTTATTGTTATTATTTAAAAAAAAAACACATTAAAATAAATCTTATAAGGTAGTGAAGGTTTATGAATACAAAATTAAATATTGAATTCATACAAAATTAATTGTTGGGGCGATATTGATAAAATCCTGTTTTTTTTTTGGTTAACAAATTTATTTTTTTTCTGAGATGCTGAAGCAGTTTTTTAGAGTTCAATAATATACAGCTTACATACAATTTCAAACAAAATTAAATAACAATTTTTAAAAAATATTGAATATTCCAAAAAAAAAGTTATAAAGAGAAAAAAATATTTAGAACTTATTTGGGTACTTTGATCTTTTGTAATAAAAAAATTGTTAGAAATCGAATCAGCTATTTCAGAAAAATTTAAAAATTTTAAAAATCGTTGTATGAAACGTACCGTTAATAGACCAATTTAGAAACTGACCAAACAGAGTAAAACTGAAAAAAAAAATAAAAAAGTTAACTCAAATATTCAGAGAACTAGATTCTTACATGGCCAGACGTTTAAGCACCAAATTCTGCAATAGGCTTCTGGTCATTTGTGAAGAAAGTTAAAAATTCCTCGTCATCTTTAATTTCTGAGCTTTTCTAAGGAAATAAATTGAACGACTGGATCACTTACCCGTTTTCAAAATATTGATTTTTTTCAACAAAAAAATTAAAAAAAATTATTAAAAATACAAAAAAAAAGTTTTCGAAAAAAAAATATGCAAAATTACTTAGGCTTCCTACATCTTGAATATCAATTTTGATTGTAATCGGATCACCAGTTTTCGAGAAAGTCGAAGAAAAAAACCGGTCCTATAAAAGGTATCGTTTTTAGCACACCATATTAATTTTTTTTTCACCAAAATTTTTTTTATAAAAATTCTTGAAGCCGTTTTTGAGAAAAATAAGCATTGAGCTAAAAAAAAAATTGAAAATACTCCTCTCTAAAGTGTCAAAATAACTTTAAGTTCAAAACTTGAAGACGTTTGGCCCAACCGTTTAGGCTGTAGTACAAAATACATCCGTACAGACGGACAAACAGACAGTCAGATAGACGGACAGAATTTTGCCAGTAACTCAAATATGTTTCTTTATCATCGTAATGTCATGTTTGATTGTTATCTCAAAATTTATAATCTGCACGAATGCATAACTTGCATTGTAGTACCTATAATCGCAAGTAAATAAAAGGCACGACTGGGTCGCACGTACTTGCTCTTATGTGCTAATCCTTTTTAAGTGCAGGCGTCTTTTTGACAAAGATTTTATTTTAATATTTTTTGTATGACGTGCAACTTCCTTAGAATCGTTTTGGGGTGAAGCTCGAACGAACATGCGTCACGACAAAGGCATAAACACATAAATATATAGGATTGTTAGCTTTTGCAGTTTTTTAGTGTAGTATTATCTTTCCACTTGCTGCTTACTGTTTATAATATAATTTGCTAATAGAAAGATACAAAGGACTTTTTTCAGTTAAATTTTCATTTTGGTATGGAAAAATTTGAACAACTGGCATAAAGATTCGTCGGAATCAGCAGTATGGCAATAATGCTAGGTAAAGGGACCTTTATACGTCCCAATATGGGACCAATGGAATTTATAAAGGATTTAGGTACCTATAATAAGGTTGGAAGGAAGGTAGGTACTAAAATTAAGATACGTGTTCCAACTACTGTTAAGCCAGTAGGTATAGAGACAATATTAAAAGTTAACACAGTGGTTTTGTTTATTTATAGGAAGGTGTATACTTTTGTTTTCAGTAGTAATCGAATAGTTTTTTTTATTTGTTAGTTGTTTTTGTGTGTTTATCAAAGGCTTCCTTATTTATTCTGTGCTTTTATGATAATGAAAAATACTTTAAAATACGTAAGTATGTATGTAATGTAGGTTGTCACTTTCTTTTATTTGACTAATGGCTTGGCTAGTGCTTAGCCGAGCAATATGAAATAAAATGTTGGGGAAAAAAAAATTATGAATTCAAAAAAACACTACTCATAACGTTTTTTGGAAAAAATGTTGTAAGCCATCTCATTTTTTTTGCTGTTTTCTATTTTATGAATTTTTCATTTCAAAATCGTTCGACCAGTTTTTTCAAAAAAATGTTTTTTTTGAAAAACTTTTCGAAAACATATTTTAAAATTTTTTTTAGTATGTCAATTTTAAGAAATCTATAGTTTATACTAGGAGAAAAATTTAAAAAAAAATCTATACATCCGTTTTCAAAATATTCAAAAAACAAAATATTTTTTTAAAAAAATTATTAAAATTAAAAAAAAATGTTTTTGAAAATTTTGATAAGCAATATTATTTAAATCATAAAACACTACATATTTTGAAAATTTCATCAAAAATCCGTCAATTAGTTAACGAGAAAGTCTGATTTTAAAAAACCGGTCATATGGGAGGTACCGTTATAAAACTTTTTCTGAAAAATCCATTAAAAGTAAAAGATAGATTTTGCACAGAAAACATCATTCTGAAAGTTTAATCAAAATCGTAGGAGCCGTTTTCGAGAAAAATAAGTTTTTTTAATAAAAGTTATATGGCAGGTACCGTTAGTTTTGGAGCTAGAATGCCAATTCCAAAAACTGTCGGTTAGAGCACTCTAAAAATACTATATACCAAGTTTGAATCAAATCGGCCCAACCGTTTAGGCTGTAGATATCGATACGGACAGACAGACAGACAGACAGACAGACAGACAGACAGACAGACAGACAGACAGACGGACGGAATTTCCGGACCCACTTTTTTTGACTTCTCTATCATCGTAATATCATGTTTGATTTTTAGAATTTTTTTTTTTTTTTTACGAATGCATAACTTGCCTTATAGTCCCTATAATCGCAAGTAAAAAGGAACGAAGTTTAAAAGAAGGCGCCGATGCACATTGGTTATTAACTTCTGTACATCCTGATGGCAGGGAAAATAGAGTTAGGCAAAAGAATAATTATTCATGTTGTACGGCTACAGAACGAATCTCTGTATATAACCGTAAATTTATGTACTAAATTGGGCGAGTTGTACGATGAAATTGTTTATGGGGAGGTATGCAACCTGCTATTTCTTTACAACATTGAAAAATAAGGGTACAAAAGAGGGAGATATGAAACATTCTGTCGATGTCCGAGTAAAGCGAATCTTCAATAGAAATAATGAAGTCATCATCTCCAATCATTTTGAAAGCTCTCCTTTGATTACCATTCAAAAGAATCAATTGAGTGGAATATATGGGAGTTGCAGATATGGGAGTTGCAATCTAGGCTTGGACGGATAAAAGTTTTGCCGGATCAGAAGGGTAAGAGAATTTCTTACATCGTTGCAGGAAGCATGCAACATTGTTAGCGACATGGTTTATACATACGATCGTTCCACAAGGTGATGCACATACAGAAAATTTCAATATGATCGGTTTTCGGTTTCCATGATGCAAATGCCACTTATGAATAGTGGCAAAGGGAGTTGTATATTCATTTGGTGACAGAAGGCAGCATTGTTTTCTCGAGGCATGCATTTCTTATTCAGTCAGACATTAGACGCTTAGTTTACGTTGCCGTTGAAGATTTACATCCGAAGGCCGCGTTGTGAATCCAAAAACCAATATGAAAGTACTGTATTCAGCGAAGCAGTTTAGTGAATTAAGCGAACTGCGAACGCTAATAAAACCTTTAAGCAAATTCTAAAGAAAAAAAAACAATTTCATTTCGTATCTATTAATCGAGAAAATGAATAAATTATTAATTCAACAAATTTCAAACGAAAACACTGCATTTAATGGTTTATGTTACAAAATTTTACATTTGAATTTAACCTCAAAAATGTATGCACGTCACTTCTCTTTCGAAAATTTTTAATCTTTCACAAATGCTAATGGTTTTGGTTTAAGATCTGGTTCAAGCAGCTCAAAAATTAAGTAGAATTTTTCTTTGGACATCTGAAAGTCCTAGTGAAACCGTCCAGGATGTTTTTCGAGTTGATGAACCAGGGTATAAAATTCTACTTTCTTGTTTCGATCCATATTAAGTGGGTGGGTGACATGCAAACATTGTCTCTTCTTAAAATATTTATAGCACATAAAAGTGCACAAAAGCTATTTTTCCCGAAAATAAAATTGTTTTGCTCGCAATGCTTTCATTGTTTTTGACTACTGCTGATAAATAAAAACTGCAATTCGCAAAATAGCTCATGTGAAAAGAATTTCAAAATTTGCGACCATTCGCAGTTCGCTGTTCTTGTGAAAGGCACTTTAGAAGTCTCAGACAGGAGATTTCTATAAAAAAGATAAAGAAAGTCGGAGATACAATGGAACACTGGGGCACACCCGCCCGCAATTATTTTTAAGGTACACATCCGGTACAAATTTTATTGAAAGTAGTTTCTTATCCAGAAAAGGAGGGAAGCATCGATTCCAAAAGCACGTATTTTCGATGAGAGAGCCTGGGTCCAGACTCTATCAAATGCTTTAGAAATATCAAGTGCAATAATCTTACTTTCTCCGAAACGATGTATGGATTTGTTTGACTGTTTGATGAGATAACGTCACATCATTAGTGAAACTATGGCTCAGAAACAGTGCTGCCACCCTACTCCTTTAGCAGTAGATCTACTGCGCTTAGTGCCTTACGACAATCTACTGCGAAGCAAAACGAAAATTTTGAACATTATATAAAATTAACTATAAATTCCCCATTCAGAATTTTAAATGTACAACCATTTTTAAACTGAATGTATCCACATTTTATTTTATTTTAAATTACATTCTTTTGCGGGTTGCGGCTCAAAATACCAAACTGAAACTAGTTTAAATAAGCGGGTTCAATGTAAAACTTCCCAAACGACTGGACGGGCTTAGATGAAATTTTGTGTGTAATGCTACGCGGTGGTTAATGAAAAAAAAAAGTTGCAAAATTCTATACAAGTAGTGCTGTGCAAATTTCGTTTTTAAGTTTAAATGAAAATTCTTATTTATAAACCGCTTTTGACGGAAATTTCACATTAGATATTAAATTTTGAAGCAGTAACTAAGGCTATTTTAAATTCCCATTGCTGACGCTAGGTGTTTTTTCGAAAAAAATTATTTTTGGGCCGATTTGATTCAAAATCAGAACATGCATTAATATTTATAATATTCAAATTGATATAATAAATTGAAAGTCTACTGCGTATTTTTATCATATACCTAACTGCACTTAATCAACTATAACACTGCTTAGAAAGGCATTCTGCCGGTCAATAAGAAGCTTTTATTCCCCCAAATATTTCTTGAGCTGATAATCAATTAGTATTTCCATATTAGAAGAGACGTAGTAGATTCGCATTTCTCTGAGTGATGAATAACAAAAAGTTATTTCCATTTAAATAAGAAACGAATTTTTTCTGATGAAATTTATTAGTAGAACTTTTTAGTTATTAAAATTTAAACTTTTTTTACCAACGTTATTGGTACTATAATAAAAGTCATGCATTCGTGCAAAAATAAAATTTGAGTTAACAATCAAACATGACATTACGATGATAGAGAAACATATTTGAGTTACTGGCAAAATTCTTTCCGTCTGTCTGTCTGTCTGTCTATACGGATGTATTTTGTACTGCAGCCTAAACGGTTGGGCCAATCGTCTTCAAATTGTAAACTTAAGGTTATTTTGACATTCTACAGAGGTTTGTTTTAGCTCAAAAATTAACGGTACCTGTCATATAACCGTTATGTAAAAGCTTATTTTTCTCGAAAATGGCTCGAAGAATTTTTATGAAAAAAAATCAGTTTACTACTGTAGGTAAGCATTATATTTTGGTGAAAAAAAAATTATATGGTTAGCTAAAAACGTTACCTCCCATAGGACCGTTTTTTTTTCTTCGACTTTCTCGAAAACTGGTGATCCGATTACTATAAAAATTGATATTCAAGAAGATGTAGGTAGCCTCAGTAATTTCACATTAATTTTTTTCGAAAACTTTGTTTTTTGTATTTTTAATAATTTTTATAACTTTTTTTTTGAAAAATCAATATTTTGAAAACGAGTAAGTGAATTTTTATTTGAAAAATGTTTTTAAATGTTTGTACGTACGTGCGAAGACATGGAAGATCGTTTTCATTCTTCGTTCTAAAGATTTGATATATCTCAGGAAACATACTCGGGTCGCTAGAATTAACGTCCCAGATTCTAATACCTGAGTTATCTGTAATTGTGTCTTAGTAGTGAGTTAACATTTCAGTTGGCATCAGATAATGTCTTAATCTCCATTGTTACAGACAGAGTAAACAGTCTTTACAAGGGTCTTAATCTTGCCAGAAATCCACTTTTTGTTTTTGCCACCGTTTGTTTTATGATTCTATGCAGACACAAATTCATCCCAAAATATAAACTCGTTTTGAAGCTGTATAACGGCGGCAACGTGGTCAGTCCATTTGAGCCGCTGTCGTACTCAACCGTCTGTAAAGCATTTCTTTTCTGTTAACCCACAGAGTCAGTTACTGCCAGTATCCACTCTTGAGTCTAACACAAATAGAGTAGAAAAGTACCGCTCCTTGGGAAGTGGGAACGATGGTCTATATGGATCAATTATAACGACACTATGTCGACCCATCCATTTAAATACCAAAATTTTTATGATTTGTATAAAACATAAAATTCATCTATTTCTTTTTTTCGGATGAAAATATTTTTTGTTTTCATTAGTTAACTGAGACAATAATAAATAAAATGCATGACTGGATCGCACGTACTTGCTCTTATGTGCGGTCACAACTTCAAATAAAATTTAAAAATATTAACGGAACTTTAATTCGAAAAAAAGTATGTAAAACAGTTTTCAGCAGAATACTTAAAATGCAATTTTATTTTTTTAAAAAATGTCAAAAAGTGTGAATTAAAAAAAAAATATTCATTTAAAAAAAATCTTCTCACCTGTTTTCAAAATATTGATTTTTCAAACAAACGTATTTTTTTAATTTGTACAATTTTTTTGCAAATATATTACATAATTTGAAATTATTTTGGCAGCATACATCTTCGTGGATATCAAATTTGATTATAATCGGTTAGCCTGTATCGTATTTGGTCCACCAACTTAATTTTTTTTCACGAAGATATTTAACACATTTCTTTTTTCACAAAAAATCTTAGAATCGTTATATGACAAGTACCGTTAATGTTTAACCTAACAAAAATTAAAAAAAAAAATTCTCTGTAGGATAACCCAACTTACTTTATTTGAAAACGATTAGTCTGACCGTTTAGGCTGTAGTTCAAAATACGTACGAACAGAAAGACAGACAGAATTTTGCCACTAACTCGAATAATGTATGTCAAATGTCATGTTTGATTGTAACCCCAATTTTTTTAATCTGCATGAATGCATACCTATTATTGTAGAATCTATTACCGCAAGAGGAATTCCTTATTTATAAGTTTTTTTTTTAGAAGTAATATCTACTTTAAGTTTATGTGGTACATATTTGATTTGGACCAACACTTTTTTAAAAAGATGTAAACCCAGAGCCTAAGCTGCACTTTCATGGATCCGCTCCTGGCAATGACTTTAAGTTTTTTTCTTATTGATATTTAAGATTTTACTTTTAAATGTAATTTTTTGCTCCTGTTCAAGAAACTTGTACCCAAATATCATATCTTTGGAAAAATTCTGAAACTGAGTAACTTATCAGAAATTGCTTATTTAAAAAAAAACAAATCTGCCTTCACCCGTTTTGTCATAATCTCAATCGAAATTACATTCCTTCCAAAAAATATTGACAAGGTAATTATTTTCCCGCCATGAAATGCCCCGTATATCCTGTTCCGAACAGACCAGTGCGCCATCCAACCCAAACCACTTACCGATCATCCACGCCATCACAACACAACATTATTTCGCATAACACCCAACAACCAAAAAAAAATAAAAGGACTTTTGCAAAATTCGCATTCACAGCACGCATCCTTTATGCCCTCCCTGCTTCAGTCATTACCAAAATGCAATGACCATCGTCACCCACAATGTCCAAAAAAGAAAGAATTCGCTTCCCAAAACACCATTTCCATCAACCCCTTTTCCCAGATTTCACCTCATTCTTAAATATATTTACAGCATTATTATATCGAAACACATTTAATGGCTAAAAAAAGGAATACACCAAATAAATGCATCCTATTTTCTTTCTCAAAAAAGGACCAAATCAACACAAAACAAAAAGACTCCAACGACGACGATGAACGACCTGCAAAATATAGACACGACAAAAAAACACACAATCTACGTATAATAATAATTGTGCGTTGGTTCTCCAACCTCCAACCCCTCCCATCAACATCATCAGCAGCCTCATCATAATAATGCACATACGTAAACATCTCGCATTTATGTGCAACAAAACCCCAAAGCAAAAAAAAAACCTTAAAAAAACTAAAAAACTCTTCAAAACAAAACAAAAAAATCAAAAAAAACAACCAAAAATTCGCACACACAGCTGGGCGCAAAACACAAAAAAATAGGGGGCAACTACTTAGTACATTGTTTTCAATCAGCCAATAAAAATGCAGTCATTATTCAAGCTATAAAGCTCTCTCTCGCATCGCACACACCAACCACCCCCCACCCAAACCATTTCATGTGCAAGTTTACATTAAAAAATTCGCACAAAATAAAAATAAAACTAAAAACGAAAAAATCGTTAAAAATAAAAATCAAACAAAACACAAAACTCCTCACACACATGAAAAACGACTCAAAACCAACTATAGTCACACACGGAAAAAAACACACCAAGCAATAACCTCTACGCATAAAAATACGAAAAATTGGAAAAAAAATTCCACCCATTTCCGGCAGGGATGTGAGATCCCACTTCTGAAACTCGTTAATGTGCATTCCCCGAAAAATAAACTGCCATCCTAAATTTCATCCGGATCCTAGAAGAAGGGGAATGGAGTGTGAGTCGGTCGCCTGACGATAGAGGGAGACCTAGTTCGAATGGCCAAAAAGAATGACAGAGAGCTCGTGTACTTTTGTTATTACAGTGGGACTTATCTGTGCGGCACATTTATGCCAAACAAGTGTCGAACGATTGCCCATAGAGGGAAGTGGGGACGAACCGACTTTTTATTTTTGTTGCCATAAAGCACTACTACTACTCGTACCTACTGCAAATGCAATACTTATGTGCAATTCAATGGGGTTGTCGACGGTCGGTAATGTAGGCTGAGGATGTATAGGAAAAATGCGTTTTTTTCACCCCGTTTTCATATAAAATTAAAAATGAGCCTACCAAAGGTAAAAAAAACCAAATAAATAGAATTTTTATACCTACACGGTCGTCGTCGTCGGTTGATTTACTTTTTTTTTATTATTTATTTTATTTGCCGTTGTCCTGGTTTTTGTAGATTTTTTGTGTTTTTTCCTCAGCCAACTGCCACCCGAAAGACTCAAACCCCACAAACTAACCAATTGCAGCAATAATACCTTGCAACGCGAATGCACTATGATAATATGGATGATGGTCGGCTAAGTAGGCGGCTGTGTATCGTGTTTGCACTGTAAAACAGCATTAAACTCCAGCCCGCTCTGCCACCCTGTCGACCACACTAGGGGGATGCATTATATTAAAATAAAATAAATATAAAAAGTAGCACACGGAATGGCAAAAAAAAACGAAAAAATTTAAAAAAAAACTTAAACAAAACAAAACGGGAGCAACAAAAAAAAGCGGGAAAATTGGGAAAAAAGACACACAAAACCGTTATATAAAAAAATCAAACTAGGTAGTCCCTATGATGGTTGTTGTTGGACTCGCAGAGCTGTGTGCTTTTTTCGCCCCGCACATGTGGATAAATGCACAGGGACTTCGGAAGGATCGGGTCGCGGGCTGTGTGGCGGATGGCGGAAAATAAAAATTAAAAACTCCGCCCTAAAAATTATTTGAAAAAAAGCTAATAAAACTAAAAAACGTAATGCGGTAAAAAAAGAAATTCGCGTGCTAAATAAATGTGTGCTAATTTATAATGTATTATATCGCGGTGGTAGTGTGTTGATGAGATTTTGTGTTCTGTTCAGGATGGTTTGGCCGGCGTTGGGCGCCAGACTAAAGGCTAGAGCGATGCATTTCGATAAGAGTGTTAGAGCAAGACGGAAGAGCAGAGTTGGAGGGAGGGTGGTGCGTTTGGTGGGTAATTTTACATAAAGTGCGTCAGATTGAAACATCCAATCCCAATATATTTTCAATAGTCAGGTAGGTTGATACATACATACATCTATACTCGTGTCGATATTAGCAATTTTACAAGTCAAAACGTTATGACCGATAAGCTGAAGAGTGGAAATCATAAAAGTTTTTAAGTGTATGCATTATGTTTGAACAATGGAAAATGACATGAACTTACTTCAAATTTTAAAGTGTTTTTGTTTTTTTTTTTTTATTAAAATAAGGGTCCGTAATTTCACTCTCAAGTCCTGTGACAGCTGTGTTTTTATTCCGAAGTTGTGGATATATAGGTGAGGACTATTCTCAAGTTCCCCAGTAACAAATTTTCAATCGTTGAAGCAAAAGTCTTGCTTTAGAAGTACAGGTTCTGATATCTCATGCATTTAAAAATTGGGTAGATAATTTTGTAAGAATCCCGGATGGGTGCCTTAAAAATGCATTACGTATCAAAAAGCAAGAAGATACAGGGTGAGAAAAAATATTGTAATTCTTGTATGGAGGGATATAATTTTTTTTAAATTTCAGAAATTGATACGCTTGTTTAAGCAAGAAGAGTTCCCTTTTCGAATTGAAAAAAAATTATGCCGGTCCTTCAAAGAAGCTTTAGACTTTCAAGTAATTCAAGTTTGTACAAAGCTCATCCCAAAAGTTTTCACGAATTAACACCAAAGGATCTCCCACAAAGAATAATAGAATTTATTTAGATTTTAGATTTTTTATTATTAATTTCAAAAGTTTTTACAAATATTTGTGTTACCCACGAAGCTTTATGCTTATCTGTGGGTGGTTGAATTTTCAAGAACTATTCGAATTGATTTGAAGTGATTGTTATTAATTATTAATTAATTACATGTAAAATGAAGCTTAATAGCAATTTAATTTTAATACAAAAATATGAAATTTAATTTTTAATATAAAAATACGAAATAATAAATGTTTTTTAATGAAGAAATTGTTTTTTTTTTAACAAATAATAGATCAAAAATTGAAAAACTAGTTTAAAAAGAACAATTTTATACATTTTTTACGTTTTTTGAAATTTTGAATGTTTTTTAGGTTGGCTGGTAGCTGGTTCATAATTGATGGTATCGCATAACTCAGTTGTCTTCTTCCGTAGTTGTTGTATACCGCTGGAATCTCGAGTAGACCTTGCGCTCGTCTTCTGGTGTTTATGTTGTGTGAGATAGCTTGCTGAAACCTTACATCGTCGTAGTATTCTATTATAGCTGACATTTTATAAATATTTTTAACATTCAAAAACTTGAACTCATGATTTTTATCAATTATTTTAAAGATTCTATGCTGTAGATTGACGATAATATTCATGTGAGTATTTGATGCGTTTCCCCAGGCCAAAATTCCATACCTCAATCGAAATTCAACAAGCGAGTAGTAAACTTGTTTTAGGACACCTTTTGTTGAATACTTTTCCAGATAAAAGAGAGCAAACATAGAACTTCTCATGCTACTCCTTATGCTCTCAATGTGTTGGCGCCAAAGAAAATGATCATCGATTGTGACTCCAAGATATTTTGTAGATGTAACTACTTCAATTGCATCACTTTTTTGAGCATGTGGACATTTTTCGTTTTGAAAGAAGATCCTTATTCTTTCCTCTTTTTGGTGTGGTGAGCGAATATGCATGAGTTTCGTTTTGTTGGCATTAATGACCAACCCAAAATCATGACACCATTTAGAGACTTCATCAAACTCTTGTTGCATAACGTTAATAGCTGTTTTAAGGCACTTGT
Organism: Platycheirus rosarum; assembly: GCA_963971375.1. NCBI lineage: Eukaryota > Metazoa > Arthropoda > Insecta > Diptera > Syrphidae > Platycheirus > Platycheirus rosarum. Next base: position 10,444,244 of record OZ020508.1, read on the forward strand.
GTCTAACAAAAATTGCTATGTCATCTGCGTAGGCAAAAACGGTACTATTTTTTAAAACTCCAAGAAGTGCGTTCGTAAAAAGAAGGAATAGAACTGGATCAAGTTTTGACCCTTGTGGTACGCCATATGTACATATTTTTTCTTCACTGCATGAATTACAAATTTTAACTTTGAAAGTCCTATCTTTTAAATAATTCTCCATCCATTTCCATAATGTTCCTCTTATGCCAATTTTGTATAGAACCTCAAGGAGTTTTTCATGACTTAGAGTGTCAAATGCTTTGCTGAAGTCCATGAACATAACTAAAATATGATGATTTTTATTTAGGCTCATGTTGACGACGTTACAAAATTCCCCAAGTAGTTTTCCCGTACTTTTTCCTCTTTGAAAACCATACTGATTGCTTTGCACTGGGCAGTGTTTTTCAATAAACTTGTTCAAGCGTTTTAAAACGACTTCTTCCAAGCATTTTTCAAAAGCGGGCAAAATAGAAATAGGCCTATAGTTTTGTATTTCGTTTTTCTTTCCTCCTTTATAAATGGGTCGTATAAGTGATGTTTTTAAAACTTTTGGAATACATCCTTGCATCAGACTTTGGTTGATAATTACTTGCAAGATTGGTGTCAGAAAATCAGCATTCAGTTTGATATCACACGCTCTTATCCCATCAGCTCCTGGGTTATTGACTAAGTAAGTTTTTGATAATGTAATATATAAAAATCTCGTGTCACGGTGTTTGTGGTCGTACCTACTCCTCCGAAACGGCTTGACCGATTTTTATGAAATTTTTTGTGTATATTTCATATGTATGAGAATAGGTTGTTAAGTATATTTTAAACCACTATGTGTTCATGGCGTTCATATGCAGACATTTTTTTCTAATTTTTGAGGAATTTTTTTGTTTTGTATTTTATTTAAATTTGGCAAACAAAAATACGTAGATATAACCCCAAATGTTAAGATTCCTACCAACATATTCCATATTTAAATCGTGATTTTAGTATTATGAACAATTTAAAAATAATTTTACTGTAGTTCGTTTTTAAATAGATGTTTCATTTTGGAACAAAATAAATCTTTGCATATACCCAACCTCGCACTTACTCAAAATCTTTAAGCGACCCCATGCAGGGGAAATGAAAGGGTTCTGCCTCCCTAAAACTATCTTGCTTTTTAAACGGCCTTATTTCACAAGAAATTTTCAGCGTTATTTCACTTTGTTGTTGTGAAATAACGCCGAACTCGAACTTCGGCGTTGTTTCACTTTGTAAATGCGAAATTACACCGAATTTTGGAATTCGTCGTTATTTCGCTCGGCGTTATTTCACGGCACCGAAAAAAATTATGGGCAAACTTTCATCAGGGGGTAGGTGCATATAAATTTGGTCTACGCAAAGGGGACTCATTTGGGCCATCGAACGAATAATGTAGCAAACATACAAATTATAAGTGGCAACAAAATAAGACCAACAAATCCAACAAAATAATGAAAAAGTGCGTGTGAGTGTGTCGGAATTGCGTACATATCAAAAAATGTGGACGTAGAACATTTAAACTTCAAGACCCAGTAGTGGATGTCATTGCCATGCAAGTTGATATGCGAACGAAGCTGTAAATTATCCATTGGCACCAGACTGATCATTAAAAAGTTGATATTATCGAAGCCACAATTTTCAATGGCAAATTGTGGAATCTATCCTAAAGGGCGAATAAGTTGTGTCCACTTTCTTCCTACTTCAGGTAAATAGCCCGTTTTAGCAGTATCCAAAATCAGGCCTGAAAATTTCCTATTATATAACAGCGACAGGCAACAATAGCACACTTGCACAATTTCAAATTTAAATTTCAGTTTCGATTTATACTCAAGCTTGAATTCTCTAAGATATTTACTTGGTGTCCAAAAAACACGCAGAGATACGCCATGAAATGCTTGAATACACCGATATTTCTGAAGTTGTCCAAACTTATAAAGCACTGCGATTTTTTTTTCGTTTCATTCGCTCTATTTTATCGATAAACGATCGTTTTATTATACCAATCTCATTAGATAAATTTTAAAGATCGTTAAAACATTCAAACACACATAGATTCGTATTTTTTTTACTAAACAACCGAAATAGCCACTGGAAATAATTTATATGGCACAACGACGTTTTCCGGGTCAGCTAGTTATAATATAAAAAATTAAAAAAACCGAAAACCAAAAAGGAATCATTTTCGTGGATATACACAGAAAACAAATAAGTTTCATATTTCATGTGCATACCTTTATTTCTTTCTATTTTATTTTATGCGTCAATGTAGTTGGATACCAAGAAAAAATGTGAACTTTCACCCAAAACTCAAATCTTAAAGTGAAGAAGATAACGAAATTTGGCTTTAATAGTCATCACCTTAGTGCCTGGTTACACGAGCGCAAAAAAGAATCACTTTTGTGGTTACACACATGAAAAGTTTTAAGTGGGCATGCAATTGACAATAAAGGAATGATTGGAAATTAAAACAATACAAACTTCTTATCCTCATCAGGACGAGTCAATAAAAAGTCTGCAGACATTAGGTGTTGTTGCCTTCAGGTCAGTGAACGGTCACAACTAAAACAGTGGCTGTTATCACTCATCATGTGTACACAATAAAAAAATTCCACGGCTAGATCGCACGTTCTTGCTCATATTTGTAGTCACATTGTAGAATAAAATTTAGGAAAATTAAATTGAACATCAAAACATTTATTCGATTTTTGTGACTTTTGATTGTTCGAATAAATTACGTTAAATTGTGTTGAGTGAAATAATTTAAATTCCATTTTATTTCTTTAAGAAATGTAAAAAAGTGTGATATTTTTTTTTCGTATAAACAGTTTTTAGATAAAACGTTTTTTTTTAACAACTTAACAACCAAAATAACATACATTTAAAAACAAAATTTAAAAAAAAATTCACATACCCGTTTTCAAAATAATGAGTTTTCAAAAAAAAAAAAATATTTTTTTCGAAATAAAAAATTAATGCGAAATTACTTACCTACATCTTCTTGATAATTAATTTTGATAGTAAAGGGATCACTCGTTTTCGAGTAAGTCGAAGAAAAAAAAAACCGGTCCAATGGGAGGTATCGTATTTAGCCTACCATATATCCTTCACTGAAACTCTTAATAGCTTATCCTTAGAACCAATAAATAAAACAAACCCAACCCATTACATGAGCACTAGCAGAACCTTACTTGATTTTTGTATCGTCAATCAATTGGAAAACGTTCTGTTTTACAATTGATTGTATCGGCACCATGTTTTTCACGACATGATCTAATTTTTGCTCCGTTTAAAGCAGACTCAGTAGAAAATGAAAACGAACTTATACTTTTTAGAGATTTCAAAAATATTGATATGGAAGGGCTTGAAAGAGATGTAGCTTTTACGGATTGGCATATGATTTATACAATTCCATCTGCCAACTCACAAGTAGCCTTTCTCCAAGAAAAGATTCGAAAGCTATTTAATGCACATGTCCTGGTTAGAACAAAACGAATTCTCAACAAGTTTATTCCATGGTTCACTTTCGAAATAAAAAACTTATGCGAGGTGGAAAAGATACAAACTTCCAGAATTGTTTGCTATTTATCGCACTCTGAGGAATGAAACAAACTCAAAAACTACAGAATCGAAACGAATATATTATTCTAAGCGTCTAAATATAAACCTTCCCGGGAATGCGCTTTGGAAAAACATACGTAAGCTTGGTTGTGGACGAAAAAATCAGTGATACCTGAAAATGTAAATCCTGATGAATTAAATAGTGAATTTACAAAAATACAATCAATGAATGTTTCTCATACCACTATTCCTTTTCAAAATCACCAGTCTGCTGAATCTGTAGATGATTATGAATCCTTTAGCTTTTTAAGAGTTGATGAATGTGACGTTGTAAGTGCAGTTTTGAAAATTAAATCAAAGTCAATTAGCTTTGACGAGATTCATTCTTCTTCTTCATCAAAATAATTTTACCATACATCTTACCGTTTATAACTTATCTTTTCAACACCGTTATAACTACGTCTTCTTTTCCTTTTTTATGGAAAACAGCCAAAGTGTTGCCATTAGCCAAGAAAAAAGCTACTAGTAGCACAGCAGCAGAATACAGACCCATTTCGATCTTACCATTCTTGTCCAAGGTAATGGAAAAATGATTGCATCATCAAATAACGGAGTATATACAAAGTAATAACTTAATTAATAGCATCCAGTCTGGCTTTCGGGCAAAACACAGCTGCGTGACTTCATTGGTCAAGGTAACAGAGGATATAAGGAATGCAATTGATAAGGATCAAGTAACTTTCTTAGCTTTACTAGATTTCTCGAAAGCGTTGAAAAATATTTTCAATTTCTCCTCATTTGCTTGCAAGCTCATAAATTCATTATCTGTGTGAAAGATCTCAAGCTGTTTTTGTAAACAATAAAACCTCGAATTACTTGCCAATACAAAACGGTGTTCCATAAGGATCAATTTTGGGCCCCCTTTTATTTTCACTGTTTATAAATGATCTACCTTTTTGCAATTTTAATTCTTTCAAACATTTATATGCCGACGACTACCAGCTTTACTTTAGTTGCAAACTGGGATTGATTGAAGACGGTATATGCAAAATAAATGAAGATCTTGAAAATGTAAGCAGTTGGTCCATAGAAAATGAACTTAAAATAAATTCTACTAAATCTAACTGACTTATTATTTACAAAAAAGATTTGGATTATAGCTATTTCTCTCCAATACTTTCTTGGTAATAGCCAAATAAAATACGTTGAAAGTAGTAAAAACTTAGGTTTATGTTTTAATAAAACTCTTAGATGGGATGACCACAATCAACAAATCATTGGCAGAATATACAGGATTCTCAGAAATCTTTCTTTGTCGCAACAATTCACACTTCTCAATACTAAATTAGTTAGTTAGTTAGTTTAGTTATAGAAACTTTATTTATTATATTTCGTTGTACATACATCTACAATAAATTTCATAGTTTAATATGGTTTGGCTTAAAGCCGTCTACCAGAATGACATTATAACAATATTATACATTCTCTTAGAATCAGACATCTGGCAACAAAGTGGTAAATATCTTCTCTTTCCTTGAGGTTGCAAATATCGCACAAAATAGGTAGGTCCGGACGATGTGGAATGTAGTTGAGGTTGATCATTTCCCCTCTTACTTTAAATATCGTACTTATCATTGGAAGCGGTAATCTGTTTAAGAAGTAGGAGCTTTCTTGTAAGTTGTAGTCGAGCAGGCTATAAATCATCCTATACTGAGATGATTTAGCTTCCAAGATATAACCACTATAAACTGAGCGCGCTACACCTTCCAGTAAATTTTGAAACATGTTTCTAAGATAAGCGGGTCCAATACCTGGTTGAATCTGTAATCTTTCTCCACAATCAACCCCTATTTCTTCCCATTTTTTGACGAGGTTGCCTCTCAAAGTAATTATCGACTTGAGGATCAATTTGGGTAGTCTTGTCTCATCCATCTCCAGCAGCTTGATTATATAATCGGAGTTTAGTTTAAGCGTATTTAAGAATAACGGTGGCATTGTAGTTTCAAGGTGGACCATGTAATTTGGAGTACAGGCCGGCAACCTAAAAATGCGTTTAAGAAAATATCTTTGAAACTTTTCAACAACATCGAACTGCCAGCAACCCCACACTTGAGCTCCATACAAAATGATGGAAGAAGCAGTGGCACGCAATATCTGGATCTTTGCGCTATGGTCCACAAACCTACTCTCTATAAAACGTCCCCAGATTGAAGAAATAGCTCTCTTTGCCTCTGCTAATTTAGCCTCGAAATGTTTTTTGAAGTTAAGGTTAGCACAGATCAATACACCGAGATACTTATACTCTCGAACAATTTCCCCTTGTAGGTCCACCTTTCGTTTCTCGAGTATCTACCACCTCTATCCCTGAAGATCATCATTTTAGACTTTCCGAGGTTAACAGTCAGGTTCCAAAGATCACAGTAGCACTCCAGACGGTTGATCATGCGCTGCATTCCGTCAAACTGATTCCGCCAGAAAAACTATGTCATCGGCGAAAATGAGACACGGTATTCGTAAACCTCCGAACTCAATACCCCCTATAAACAAAATGAAGAGCAAAGTACTCAACACACATCCTTGCCTTACTCCCATTTCCGTTTCAAAGTCATCTGATGTAAATTTTCCGTCCCAAACATAAGACACATTGTTTTCATATATTGCTTTCAGCAGATTCACAACTTTGCTTGAGATACCCAAAGTATAAAGCTTAAAGAATAACGATGTACAGCCAATGGTGTCAAAAGCAGCTCTGAAATCTACGAAGAAAGCATATAGCTTCTTCTTTTTGCTTTTAAAGTAATCGGCAATGTGAAATAAGGTGAAAATCTGATCTACCGTCGAGTGGTTTTTCCTAAAACCAGCTTGGAACATGTTGAGTATGTTTTTGTCGTTAACCCACTCTGTTAGCCTTTTAAAAATAAGTGTGCTGAATAACTTCACTGAAGAATTCAAAAAAGAAATGCCTCTGTAATTCTCGGGATTATCGTACGCACCTTTCTTATGCAGCGGATAAATAATTGCTTTTTTGAAGCAGGCTGGAACTTCTGCGGTTTCAAAAATTCTATTAAATTCCTTGGTGAGTGAGAACAGGTACTCGGACGTACAGTTTATATAGAATTCCGAAGGAATCCTGTCATCTCCTGGGGCTTTACCAGATCTGGTTTTTTCTAAAGTAGTCCGAAGTTCCAGAACTGTAAACGGCGAATCAAGGATATCGTCTAAGAAAACCGGAGCAGCATATTGAAGTAGGGGTGAAAACTGCGCAGTGTTAAGTAAATTTTTAAAGTATTCCTGAAGCTCGGTTGCGTGCAGTGAAGATCCAATCCTACTAGGCCATCCGTTAATTTGATTAGCAGCTTTCCAGAACTCCGCCGAAGACATCGCTGAGTTTAAGCATTGTATGGTTTGTTCATCGTTTTGCTTACGCTTGGCAAGGCAGATGAGTTTATACTCTTTGTTCGCAGACGCATACATAGTCTTAAAGACATGAAGGTTGTATTGTCTCAGAAGTCTTAGTAAAGTAAATGATTTTTTCCTTGCCTTAGAGCATTCCAAGTCAAACCATTTTTGTTTAAAATCAGTCTTCTGTTTCCAGTTATTGGTTACTGGGACTGCAGCTTTCATTATGTCAGTAAGTCTGGTCATGTTTAAATTATCGCACTCTGCGCTATGTTTTCTTAGTTCTTCATTTAAATTAGTTTGGTAAGCCCGTAAAAAATTTGAACAATTACTCCATTATTACTAAATTATTAATGGCTAAATCACTTATCGTTCTTATCATAACCTATGGTTGTGAAATTTTAGTAGTAGGTTTTCCAAATCTATATTGGATTGCACAATACATACTTATATTAACTGCCGATCACTTATTTTTTTGTTCAAGCTTTAACCATTAAAGAACCCTCGTATTTAAACAATTGTCTGTATTTTACAAGATCATCGCGTTCTATTATCTTAATACAACCTAGCTTTACATGCCGCACAACTGAAATGCATTTTTTCGTCCATACCATTAGATTGTTTAACTCACTGCCACAGAGCATCAAGAGACTTATTGACACACCTTATTTTGAGGATGTCTTGTTTAAGTATATGGCTACAAATGAAAACTAATTTAGTCATTTTAAACTTCTTTTTTTAATAGGTTACTGTTTTTAACTAAGACTTTGAGAATATTGTCAGATTCAATAAAACTAAATATATACTCGAGCAATTATAAAGAATTGTAAAGTCTATGTAAGAGATTTGAATTTATCGAATAATATTGATTTTTTTTTTTTTAATATAATGCTTACCTACAGTAGTACACTGACTTTTTTTTCATAACAAATCTTGGAGCCGTTTTCGAGAAAAATAAGAATATCAGAATGTAGAATAACAGCATTTCTGTCATTAAGTTCCGAATATTCTTTGATTAATTCGAAAAAAGCCTACTTAGTAAGAAAGATTACAAAATGTAACGTATTTATTAAATTAAACTAGCTGCCGGCGAACTTCGTACTGTTTAACATTCTCGATATTATCTTTCGGTTTCGGTTTCAATCTTTCAATTCTTCAAAATATGGGAGTGTTCAGTGAACCATGCGCGCAGTTTCACAATTTCGACTGGGGCCACATCTTCTCCGGTTTGACCTCGGAAATAGTCGGCAGGCATCACACTTTTTATTGTTTCATTTTTTTTTTTTTTTCTTATAATTAACGCGCGCACAAGGGACTATTTGTTTCCCTTTTAATGTAACACACTGCGCGGGCATTAGGAAGATAGGGAGGGGAGAGATAGGAGGTGTCGATTAACATTGGGTTTGAATGTTTGTAGATCAAAATGGCAAGGGAAAATCCCGCCGGGTAAACTATTCCAAATTCGTGTTGTTCGGCTAAAAACCCCTATATTTCACGGAACGTCCGAAATTGGGCTCAAGGGTGAACTGATGAGCATTCCTTGCAAGACGAGTATTACGGGAGAAACTTTTAATGGGAGGAATGCAACTGGTTACTTCGAGTGAACATTTTTTGTAAAAGAAACGATAAAATAAGGAAAGACATGAAACATTGCTTCGGTGTTCGAGAGGGGCAATTGTTTCAGCGGCAGTTCTATTTCCTTTCAATCTTAACGCTCGACTTTGTATTCTATCAAGCAGGTGAAGCGATGTTTGCGAAGCACCTGCCCAGAGGTGGGAGTTATACTCGAGTTTAGGGCGTATAAACGCTTTAGAAATTGTAGCCAGATCAGATGGGGAAAAATACTTCTTACACCGATACAGAAAACCTAAGCACCTAGCAGCATTCTTAGCGATCTTAGCGTTCCAACGGAGGTCGTCGTTGGCACACATATCGAGTACTGAGAGCTTTTCGGTTTCTTCGATGTAAGTGCCATTCATGGACAATGGCATTGGGGGTATGTTTAGCTTTAACGACAGAAGACAGCATTGAGCTTTCGAAGCATTAAACTCCAAACGATTCCTATTACCCCATTTGGCAATGCTGTATAAATCGGAGTTTAATGAGCTTGACAAACGGTACCGTTGCAATTGTACGTCCGGAGGCGAAGGACGTGAATTATCGAACGAATTTGAAAAGCTGAGGGTAGAGTCGTCAACAAAACAGTTAAGTCGATTAAAAGTAACAGACAGAAGATCATTTATAAAAATGAGGAAAAGAGTCGGAGACAGAACAGAGCTCTGGGGCACACCAGCATTTATTTTATGGGAATCAGACTTGAATCCGTCCAATACAACTTGTATTGAACGGTCCAGAAGATAGCTTCTAATCCAAACAACAAGAGTATTATCGATCCCAAAAGCACGCATTTTCGATAAGAGAGCTTCATGCCAAACTCTATCAAATGCCTTGGAAATATCAAGAGCAATAATCTTACTTTCACCAAAGCGATGTAAAGATTTGTTCCACTGTTCTGTGAGATATGCCATCAGATCACCAGTGGAACGGTTGCTGCGGAAACCATACTGACGGTCATGGAGAAGCTTACGATCTTCGAGATATTCCTTAAGCTGACGGTTAATCAGTGTTTCCATGACCTTGGAAAGAAGGGATGTCAGTGCTATGGGTCGGTAGGAGGAGGGAGAGGATGGGTCACCTTTCTTAGGGACAGGCTGGACAAATTCTGTTTTCCATCTTCTAGGAAAGATTCCAGAAGAGTAGGAGCGATGGAAAAGCTTACGCAGTGGCTTTGCCAGTGTGGAAGAACACCTCTTCAGAAGAATCGGGGGTATACCATCCGGGCGGATTTGTGTATATCGAGATCTTTGAGAACTCTTGCTACTGTACGAGTGCGGAAAAAAATCTGTCCCATGGAAAAATTTACATTCTCAAGTACAGGAGGAGCAACGTTACTATGCGGCAGCGTGGAGCTGGCAGCGAAATAGGCGGCGAGCAAGTTTGCCTTCTCTGAAGAGTAAACAATTGGTTTGTTATTGTCGATGAGCGTTGGAACCGAAGATGTTGAGGAGTTTTTAATATTTCTTACAAATGACCAAACATTTTCACTGCAGAATTTTTTGCCGTAATTTTTGGTCATGCAAAAATTTGGTTCTTTCAATAACGGCGTTGCATGAGTTCCTTGCTTGTTTGTGCTTTTTCCGATTTTCCTCTGTAGGGTTGGCTTTGTAGGATCGGAAACTTACTTCTTTGTGCCTGATAGCTTCTTTACACTCAGAATTAAACCAAGACTTTTCTTTAGGTTTGATGCTTTTTACTCTGTTAGGAATAAAAGCACGCATCCCTAGAAGAATCACATTTGTGATCATTTCAGCACTGGCATCAATGTCACTATCGAGGAAGCATAGTGACCAGTTAAAGTTTCGGAAAAAAATATTTAGGCCGTCCCAGTTGGCTTTCTCGTATTGCCAAACGGTCCTGGTGGGAAGTTTTTCTTTAACTGGATGGGTGGAGGATGAGAAATTAGCTGAAATGACACAATGGTCTGAAGTGCCAAATGGAGAAGTTATACTAATGGTATATTTATCAGGGTGAGAAGTAAGAAACAAGTCAAGAGTATGGGCGGCCTGCCCAGCAACATCCGGTATACGCGTTGGCACATCGATCAGTTAGATAAGATGATGTAACCCGGCAAAGAGCTCGACATACCTTCTTTCGGGTGTTGTCTGACCAGAATAGCGGAGCCAATTGGAATTGTGTGCATTGAAATCGCCCGCAATAACAATTTCAGTGCGAGGACAAAGGGAAAAAAGAGATGGAATCAGACAGCGCATCAAACTCGTTACAAGTCGAATTACTGTCGAGATTTGGACTCCTGTAAATAAAACAATAATGAATGACATGCTTGCGGACAGTGAATTTGAGCCATAAGAAGTTAAAGTCCGTGTTGGAACATTGCCCATATTAGGGAAGGCTCTGGCAAGCAATATCATTTCTAACATAGACAACGAGACCATGATGGGAAAAGATTAATGGCACCAAGCTATACCCATGTAGAGCAAATTCTGATAAATCAGTATTTACTCCAACCTGGGTTTCACTTAATGCCAAAACAGCTGGCCTGTATTGAACAGTGTAGACGTACACGTGAAAGAAATATCTTAGGCCACCCGAATACAGGTATCGTTGTGTGTGTTTGGTCCACAATCTTCTGCGCATAACTTTCTTAGCTGGGTTCTCAGAGTATCTTCTAAATGGCAGTACCATTCCTGATAATATATTTGTTTATGCCATACAAATCTTTTGACGGCAACATTCGTAGATTTATAAACCGCCATCCTAACCAAGTGGCTAATTGATTTCCAAAGCAAATTTGTATTAAAATAAAATTTTGTAAAATCTTATTTTCTAATTATGCTGTATTACGTATTAACTAAACCTTGCAATTATTTAACTATAAAGTCAGATTGGCATTGCCGGAATATTTTTGTATATATTCCGAAATATGTTTATACATACAAACAACATTTGAAATATCTATCTCCCCTTGGGCCATTAACTTGCCCAGCTTATATAATGAGAACCTCCTTACAAAACTTAAAACTAATAGATGCCCATTTCCTGTCCTTACTTACTTACCCAAAGAATATTGAAGCCATTTAACTTGCTCATTGCTTGCATGTGAACGAAAAGGATGAGCCACCATCGAACACGAAATGGGTTCATCCAACTGCGAGGAATCTACGAAAGGTGAGAAGACCAGTCATTGACCCGCAGATGCACGTCGAGAACGCGCACTGGTGTGTACACCTTTCCAATGCATCCTTAGATCAAAACGAGCATTTGCCAAAAAAAAAATATGTTCACCTGACCGAAAATACAAACAAGAAATTAAGTATCTACAACAAAAACCATACCTAAATATATATGCAACATATGTATCCGCGCACCTAGCGTCAGTTTCAGTAGGATATTTTGGCAACTAAACCGCAGTGGGTTTCAATTGCGCCTTCTCACCGCTACCGCACCGAATGCGAAAAGGAGTGGGCTTAGTTTAATTTTTTTGGCAGTTAGTTGTGTAGCCACTTGCGCATTGTGCCTTTTAAGGTTGTGAGTTTGATTATCTGGGAGCCATCTACCCTAACGAAGAAGAGGCAAGAAATTAGTTGCACACGAAATTGGGCTTGTTTTGGGAGAAGAGTATTTGTTATTTTTTTTGTTTTACCTTCTGGCAACTGGCATTCCCGTAGATAGAGATAATAATCTGACAAGGCTTTCTAAATTGATAAGCATTAATTTTTTAGGTAAAATATCCTGCGATCATTGCTTTTGAGAAGGATTGATCGTCATTATCAAATTGACCAAACAAACATCAGCAAACCTTATGTTGCTAAAGAAATACGATAGAAATCACAATTAATTTATTATTCTCCGAGCCTTGCTTTGATAAGCTTAAATGTGGAATTTTAGTGTAGTCCACAGTTGGAAAAAGGCTTACTATTGTACTGAATTCAGTACAATTTGATATCGTCAGTACAAAAGTACATCTTTGACATCTTCAGTACATTTTTGAATTGGTTTTACAAAATTGATTTATTTCTTTCATTTTATGTTTATATTCATCGAATTATTCAAGGTGCTTTCTGTATTCCTCATTCTTCAGCAAACGTTGAAAGAAAGAAACGTTGATAGAAACCAAAAATCACATCAAAAAATAATGTTGGCACAGTCTTATAAATAATACAAATCTTGTCAATAAAAATGTTTTTTTTCTACGGCGAAAGATGACAAAATCTTCAAAGACACCATAGGCCCGTACCTATGGTAGTGTGAGATTCTTACTCACTAAAAAAACACCTTTAGAACAAATGATCTAACACGGTTATCGTTTTGTCTTGCTACACTAGGTCGAACGGTCTCGTTCTCCGAAGTCGGCCTACAAGATTGTATGTACCATGGAGCACCAATAATTGCTCTGAAAACCGAATTGGTGTTCGGGAATAAGCCGTTTGTCTTCTACAATTAGAAGTAGGCGCTTAAGTAATAATTTCTGGAATAACTTAGAAATTTAATACAATATTGGTCTGTAAGACTTCTTTTCATTAAGAGTTTTCCCTGGTTTTAGGACCATTATGATTTCGGCCACTTTCCATTGCCGTGGAACGTATGCAAGCCAACGCGGCATTAATCAGATGTTAGATTTTAGTGATTGCTTTTATCGGCAACTCTTTAAGAATGGGTGCATTTATCATGCTTTTTTGTTTTTGTTGCTTTCTTATAGCGTCGAAAAGTTCTGAAAATGTGACATTTCGAATCCGGAAGTTTTCAAAGGTCCAATAAGTATCAACGGGTTCATTCAACAGCTCCTCACCGTCAAAGGGTTTGAAAGTTTCCTCGAGGTGATTGGCAAACAGATCTGCCTTTTCTTTGTCTGTTTTAGCCCAATCTCCATTGTTTGGTCGAATTGGTGCTAATTGTAGCTTGGGTTTTTTAGCACCTTTAATAGCCTTCCACAGGGAGTAATTCGTACTTTTTTCTGCGGAAAGACATTCGAGATAAATAAACGGTTTCTTGAATCTCGAATTGCATTTTTCAGTTTACTGGAGAGGTGATTCAAAATAGTTTTGTTTTGAGGAGCGCGGGATTGCTGCCATTTCTTTTGTGCTTTTCTTTTTTCGAGTATAAGTTCTTTAATTTCAATTGAAACATTTTGCTCATTAGGAATTGAATTTCTGCTATTTTGCGGAGTGTTTTTCCAGGCAGTATCTTGGACGATTTTAATAAATCTCTCAACTTCATCTTCTAATTCAAACGGAGTTTGCAATGATACTTCAAGTGTAATAGCCTCTTCGCAATCTGCACGAAACCCTTCCCAATTCGTTCTGTTGTTTGTCAAAAATGACGTAATAAAAATGTGACAAACAATCCTCTCCAAAAAGAAGAATTTTTAGAGTAAAACTCATTTAGGTAATGTTAATTAACTATTATTTAAATATCTCAGGCAACAGTTGTAATAATCTTTGAAACTGACTATTAAATGTTTCCATTTTTAATTTGGAGGTGTTGAAGAAGTAAAACCAGTGATTATTTTGATGGCACAATAAACCTGATATTTTGAATTTATTTATTAGCAGAAGTTTACTTGATCATAATACACATAAAGGTGTTTTAAATAAATTTGTGTTTTTTATTTCTGCATAAAAAAAATCAATGATTTAGAAATCCTTTAAAAGCTTTAATGAACGCCACAACTGGATCGTCTGATATGGAGATCCGTCCGTTATTTATTTAGCTATAATAACGAAGGTCCATTAATTGTATTTATTTTACCTAATTTGTACAAACTAACAAGCTAACTAACACACCTGGCGTTGCTGTGGCATACCGTACATTTTCTTGATACCCGAAAACAGCGTCACAAATCGGTTCCAACAGTAACTAAACACTATCTACATAATCGTGTCAGTACACAAACAAAATGTAATATTGTTGATATGAAAATGTGTACATTAAATAGCTTTAGTTATTTATTACAACATCAGCTATATTTCTGCGAAAGCCCTGTCAAAATTGGTCCATGAATAAAAATATATGGCACCACCTACTTAGTTATTAAAAAAATAGCCTTAACTATTTCTTACAATGTTAGCTATCTGCTTGTGAAAGTCCCGTCAAAATTGGTCGATAAATAAGAATTTTCGAAAAAGGACCCTATCTTGACCCCTTAGTTACTTCCTAGAACATCAGCTATCTGTCAGTGAAAGTCTCGTCAAAATCGGTACAGCCGTTCCCGAAAGTAGCCCGAACAAACAGACAGACAAAAAAATTTAAAATTTTGTTTTTGTTTTAACTATACTGCCTCTTTGTATAAAAGCTGTTATTTTGATTTAAAAACATAATCAATTTTTTTTATGTTAATAAATTAATTGTTTTTTTTTTTTGTTCTTGTTTATAAAAAATGTTATTTTTGAATTTGTGTTTGCTTACATATCAATTTAAAAGAGCCCAGTACAATTTGGTCATTTTCAGTACTATTTTATGTCATCGTTCAGTACAATCGAAAATAGTCGATTTCCACCACTGGTGTAGTCTGTTAGACAAGTTTTCGAGAGCATATTTTGAAGTATTAGATGATGCAATGTGATGATGATTTTCAAACATTATTAGCTTTTGAGCAACAAGCAATTTTTGTCCTAATTTTGTTTGAGTTGCACTTTAGCTTTAGTATATACATATATCGCAAGTAAAAACCATGTTGTAGCCCACTAATGTTGGCTAAACATCGATAGTCTAATGATAGTTTTCTACTATCGATAGTATCACTGATAGTTAAAAACTATCGATACTATCAAAGAGAAAAAATATTGGTTGAAAAAAAATGTATGATAAGTTCTTGGAAAATTTGTCTTCCCTCTTTGACATCCCTGTATACTTAAGAATCCAAATTCCAGTTCAAGAGCAGAAAACTGGAATATGCGTTTGGAATGTTGTTTGTCTCTATCTATTTTTATCTATTCCTTGACTAGTCTTCCAGTGTTTTTTGTTGTGCATTGTGCTGTCTTAACTGTAAACCGTAAAAATATTGAAAACTTTAGTTGTGTTCCCGATAATTATTCGCAGAAAATTCGCAGCTGTCAAATTTTTGAGTAGAGGCCTTGTATATAGAACCTATAGTAGTATCATGAGGCAGCTTCTAGTTAAGCGAGGTAGAGCCGCATCGTCGCTTTTTCTGTCAACACGATATACATTTGTATGGGTTTTGGAGAGTAGGAAGAAATATAATGATAACAGAGTAGGTTGTATGGTTTGTTTCAAAAAAGTTTTTAGTTAGAACGAGTACAAGAATATGCAGAAATAATGAATAATAAGTACGAGTGAAAAGTTCAAAAAGTGACACTAGACTATGGCAGAGTAAGAGAAACAAAAATTAATGGATTTCCCTTTGATTTTTCTTAAACAAACCAAGATTGTGCGTCTTCAATTATTTTTTGGATTTTGCTTTTTTCAAGAAATTTTGTTATTTCTGTATTTTATGTATTTCTTATACCAAAATCAACTTCCAATGTTGCCATATTCGGATTGAACTTCTTAAAGTTTTAATATATATTGTTCAATTTTGAACGTTAGTTAAATATAAAACTGGTGCCAGTTGGTACTATGTTGTTGGTACAATAGTATTTTTGGTACTAGATTTTTAATACTTAGTATTATAATTTAGTACTATCGTAGTATATGTAGTACTTAGTAGTAAATTTAGTAGTATATTTTATAGTGAGTAGTAGATTTAGTACTAGATCTTTTGACGTTATAAGTGAAGATACTCTAAAGCAATAACATAGGTACAAATATCTGCAAAGAATGTGTTTTATTTGTAAAATTAGTAACTAGGTAGGTACTTCAACTTAAATTAAATTTTTGCAGACTGAAAAAAATTTATATAATAATCAAACATGGTAACCATTCAAAATTGTACACAAAAAAAACCAAACCAAATATCAAATTTAAACAAAAATCGTTAAAAAGGTAAATTTCATCCTGTTGCCGTATTTATAAAAAACCTACCCAAAAGCAGTGTATTTCCAAAGCAGAAACGAAAACTCCTCACATACCTGTCTAAATTTCTATCTTTCATTCTCTCATTATCGCTTATTTTAAGAAAATGGTAATGAAATAACATGAAAAAGTGTTCATGGTTTGTTTCCTTCTGACTGCTATTACTTTTTGTCGTTCTGTCTTTTTCTAACATTGCATATGTGTTGAGTACATTTCCCCGACTTAAAGTCTACGTTGCGCTCTCCACTCAGAGAAAAACTTTAGGGAGATGTAGACGCACTAGATGGCGCTAGTTTTCGAACACTGATGGTAGTACTATAGGTTCTATATACAAAGGTAGAGGGGATATTTTCCTTCTACGAAATATAACGGGAACGCCTTAAACCAAAAAAATTGCAGCATTCTTTCCTAGTCTTGCTTAAGCATCGATAGTATTTATTTCCGATATTATCGATAGTTTTGAAAAAAAAAATCGATAGTACCGATGCTATTGATGAATTTATCAAATGAATAGGCAAAGACAAATTATAAAGCATTTAAAACTTACTATTAAAGGTCCTTCTATCATTAAAAAAATTAAAATACAATTTAAATTATTCATAGTTTTTAACTCTATTGATGCCAATATCATCAAATTCTACAGACTTGTTCAGATTTTATAGATTTATGACCGCCTATGCTTACAACAAAAGTAAAGCTTAACACGTTTTATGAATTACCCTTAATGTCTTTTAATAAAATTGTTAAAAAGATATAATCGAAAAGATTAGACAGAGCACGAGTGTCGTTCTTGTGTAATAGGTTTTATTTGCTTATTTACATTATCAGTTTACTTTTTAAGTACATCCTTGCCTTCAACAGCTACAAGACAACTTTCACATATAACGCTATCAACTGCGAAAATTCCTCGTGTAAGAGAAAATTCTTACGTATTTTTTGCTGGATATTGTTGTGCTCAAAATTTCAAAGCACTCCGGAAGCTGCAAGATTTTACCTATTGCCTGAAAATGTTTGGCTGCCAGTGCAGCAAGAACTTTTGGACACTCTCTCATAGCATTAACAAGCTCACATCGAAAATCTGATAAGCGTTTAAGCATATAGTATGAGCTTTTCCAACAGGTTTCCATCTCTTGAATAAGCTCAAGCTCGAAATTTGAAGGTAAATTTTAATTATTTAAACTATCGATCGTCATTCGATTGTTTTTTAAACTATCGATGTAGCCGATATTTTTCTTTATCTATACTATCGATAAACTGTCTGATGTTTGAGGATCACTACTTAAATGTCAAAAGATTGGTGGAAACTAACAATTATTGAGTAAAGACTTTTAAAATGTTTTGTTTATTATTTCAAGGAAAATGTTTTGCCTATTTGTTGCATCAGCTCCACCAACAAAACAATTATTTGTAGGTGCTTCCACGCTTCCAGCAACAATTCTTCTCTACTTCTTCTTGCAAACTACTTGTAAGATGACATGAATTCCTGCCAAGAACACTGTCTTCAAACGTTTGGTCTTTGCAGAGACAACAGGTATGGGTCTTAAGTTCAAGGCTTTACAATGTTGTCAACGGGTAAGATCCCACCTTTTAATTGTCTACACAACAACTTAGTGTTCGCAGGAAAGAGTTCGCTTCACTATCCTGAACCATTATTCCCTTTAAAAAAAAATATCATCAAACTTCCACGAGAAATTATGCCTTAGAACCAAAAACCCTTCTCAATTTTAAGCATCACAGTTAAAACGGAAACCAAGCGAAAGTGGCTTTTTTGAAGGATGACACTCCGGATCCGTTTTTCCTCTGTTACATATTTATATTTTGGTGGGAAGAAAAACCAGACTTGACAATCGTTTTCAAGAAGTGGACGAACAAAGGATTTGTAAGGAGATCGGGTAACGTAAGTATCTGAAAATTCCTTGGACCATCGTTTCATGAAGCCAAGTGCTGAATTTGCTTTCAGAATAATGTCATCGACATGTTTTTGAAAATTCAGCCGATAGCCACAAATAATGCCGAGGTCACGGATCACTTGAACAGAGGGAATGGTTTGAATGTGAAGAAGATAGAGACGGGCAGGATATTTGATGAGTTTTCGTAAGAAGATTATCGATTGGCATTTTGAAATATTAAGCTCCAAGCAGTTTTTGGAGCACCAAATTGAAAAATTAACGATATCTTGTTGGAAATGGGAAGAGTCTTCATTTGAGGAAATGGTCTAATAAAACATGGTATCATCTGCGTACAATGGGATGCAGGAATGTTTCACGACCATTTCAAGGTCGTCAATGGTAAGAATAAAAAGGAGAGGGCCTATTCAATTCAATTCAATTTATTTTAACCAATGTACAGGTACACATAAGACTTATAGCCTTTTATAGTACTTAAAAATACGGATAATGATAATAATATATTAATCTTAAAGTTAATATTTATATAAACTAGTAAGTGTTTTCCTAAACATTATAAAAATTCCTTTTTTTTTACGAAAGAAAAAATATATTGCAGTTTTAAAAATTTGAAAGAAAAACCGATCTTATAGAACTTTTTTGCGTTGCAGTAAGGAGGTAGACTTTGAAATAGCAAATTTAACTCTTGTTTATGTGTGTGTGTTAGACTTACTAAAACATACCTTCATTTGTTCTTATAATTACAACAAAGTTGCCTTATGAAGTTGCTTTTCGGTTGGTATTTTAATTGAGCCGTATGATGTAAGTATAACTGTTTCATTAGCTAATGAGGGCATCTCCTTCTTTAGGTAAATTTAAGATCTCAAATATAAAGTAGAAATAACACTGGACCGAGAACACTTTCTTGTGGGACACCAATATTTATTTCTTTAAATCCTGAATATTCCGTTCCTTGTTTTACTCAGAAAAGTATAGGTATTTGCCCGGAGGATTCCATAATATGATATGTATTTGTTAAAAAAATAGTTTTTAATTTAAATCTGAAGTGATCGCGCCAGAACTTATCGAAAGCTTGGAAAACATCAATAAACGCACTTGAAAATATCATCCCCCTCTACCGATTATTCAATTTTGTTTGTTATTCTAAATACTTGATCCATTGTTGAGTGGTTACATTTGAAATTAAAGTGTTGTTCAGAAATAAGCCAGATTTAGTTCTACAATAAGAAGTACGTAATCACTCGAAGACCTTAGGAATTACTGGTAATTGATATTGGTCTATAAGGCCGAAAACAGATGTGCAGCTGTTCTGCACCTAAAATAGATGTGCATGTACTTTTGACATTTATGTATGTAGGCTGAACATCTTTTTAGGGCATTAGACTTTCGCCTACTTTCCATTGACGTTCAGCAAATGCAAATGCAAGCCTAAATGTAGTTTAATTAGAACATGAATCCTAATAACTGCTTTTATCGGTAACTGTTCAAGGATGCGCGCACGGTGAGTTATATTCTATTCAAAAACTCTACATGTTTTTCGATAACTGAGCACATCTGATTCATTCCCATTAAAGTATAAGAACAGAAATGTGTAAAGAATCAACTACTCGCAATATCGAAACTATTATTTTCATTCCATTTTGTTAATTTTCTTGGCTACAAAATAAAACCAAACAAATCGCTGGCAATACAGGATAACATTAATTTGCTTATATTTTAAAAAGTCCATTTAAAAAACCTGCCTAAATTAACCTCCCAATAAAACAAAAAACTATATCTAATGGATCTATCATCTGCAAAACCACAATCTATTAATTTATAAACGACTGCAACAAAGAATAATAATTCGTCAAATTGCTCTCCTTGTGTCAGAAAATTTATGAGGAAAAAATGTTGAAAAATAGCATTTTATGTAAATTTATTATAATTGCCATTTAAGTTGTTCATAATTATTTCTTGTGATCTTTCTTAATGCAAAACAGCCAAAGCATAAAATTGAAATCAATGCGCCGACGTGGACAGGGCCCAAACCCATCACCATAATTGACCACATTCCCGGTCCCACTTGCACTCGAGTCAATAGAAGAACAATGCACCAAGTCCAAGCATATCCGTCCATCAACCGAACCATCTTTGGCCATTTCCCATCAGTCACAACAAAAGATTTCAGTATGAGTGTTTATTTTGAGCCTGTCAACTATATACATGTACCGTTTGACACCCTTTTGAGATTTCCCCCCTTAACAACCCCTTTTTATCAGCTAAACAAATCAATCCTGGGCGCCCACCAGAGGCCGTAAATCACACAAACATGCCTACAAAAAAGACTTGAATGCGAATGCAATCTCATCTTTTGGCACAAAAATTAAACAAATTCTAACTAAAATCTTAATTACACTCGAGTATCTGACACTTTTTTGGTATTTTTTTGTAAAATGCCAAAAAAAAACAAAAACAATGATATAGAATCAAATTGCACAAAAGACAGACAAGCTGAAGTGACTTTGTCAAAAAAATTATTTAAAAGACAACGAACGGACTAGAATCAAATCACTCTAGTCGCTACCCTTACGGAATTTGCCAGAAGTGCGGTACGTAAGTTTCTCAAAAAAGATTTATTGTGTTCGCGCCTTTTGGCATTAAGTGAAAGTTTTACATACAAAATAATTGCATTTCTTGTGACTTGGTGAATAGTTCTAAGAAATTTAAGATGAATACTTAATTCACAAAAAATAGTTTAACATTTCATTTTTGAAAAAATAAACTTCTACATTTCTTGTAAGCAGCTAGTTGACTAATATATCTTTATTATATAGAAGGATTGAAGAAGTTCGACTTTTTTTTCAAATAAATTAACATTAAAGTTTCCAAAAAAAAGACTTTGTCAAAATAGTATTGAAGAAGATTTGTGATCTATTAAACAAGCTGCGGAAATTCCAAAACTATCATCTAAGCTTCTGAGAAAAATCCCTGGGTCGTAGGTTTTCGAGCCAAAAACGACAATTTCGCGGGCTAAATGTGTAGATATATAAGAAGTGTTATTGTGGTTCTTGGTTTTTCAAAATAAGTCCAACGCGACGCCATTGTTTATTTTTTATAGTAACTTATAAGATATCTTCTGTCATTATATGCAATGAAAATTTTCTTCGACATAATGTTGAATAATTGAGTTCCTAAAACTTTAACTTCCAAAAGGATGTTTGTAACTAGTATTTTAGTCCAGCCCAAAAACGTATGCAACGCTTTTTGATTAACGAAGAAGTCTTTTGAAAAATACCCTATCCATGTTTTTTTATTTATTTTTTTTTTTTCAAAAACATCCAGAATTGGAAAAGACTGAAATTTGTGAAGTAATTCAGTTTCAGTTTTTTTTCTTTAACCGACGACATTACAATCCCTAAAAGAAAAGACTTTTTCTTCACCTTTATTCTACAATAGTGTGGGCTTTGCAGTTTTTTTTACAATTTTTGGACTTAAGGGCCATTTCTAGAGCTGTGTAAAATTATAACTCACTAAAAAAATACCGATTTTTTCTTAAAACTACTACTAAGGTGCTTTATCAAATAAATTATGCTCCATCGAGGGGATCTGCCGATGCCGAATTTAATAGCAGATTTATGGACATACGGAGAGTAGTATCTAATAAATTTGTCTCGTCAAGGGCCTCTTTAACGCTTCTATTAAAATAGCTTTCTAAACGTGTTTTTAACTTGATAGCAAGTTTGTGTATTTCCTCTTCGACAGTTTCTATACACAAGTCTCTGTGAATATCTATCACTATTTCGTATGCACCGTGGGCTTTATTTTGATATAAGTTGGATCAGTGTTGATGTAAGCCCAAAGTTGTATAGGTCCGTAAAGGCTTCTAGATACTTAGATTGGAGTGTTTCAAAATGAGCTGGTTTGGCAAACCTTATCGAAAGCTTTCGTAATATCAAGAATCGCGTGTGGACATAATCTTTTTCCTTATTTAGTGATTTTTCAATGTTGGCTGTTATTCTATATATTAGATCTATTTTTGAGTTATTATTTCTGAAACGAAATTGGTGTTGAGGAAAAAAGCCGTTTTTTCTTCTACATTTGGAAATATAAGTCTTAAGAAATAATTGCTTGAAGACCCTGAAAACAACAGGTAGTTTTGATTTGGCTTTTTCATTTTCTTTATCTTTTCTTAATATAATGGGGGTTTTTAAGAGCTTGAAAACTTTAAATAATAATACAAGAGAGAAATATTGTTGGCGGCATATGTCGGCCGCGGCTACGAGTTACATAACCCATTCGATCAGGTGAATTGTTCACTACTTTTTGCAATAAATCTGGGCATATGGCATCAATGGTGGCTTGAATATTAGCTTTCAATGCTTCAAGAGTTGCTGGTTTGTCGACATAAAGCAATGACTTAAACCCCATAAAAAATAATCGAAAGCGTTAAGTCGCACAAAGGAGGGGGCCAGTTGACAGGACAACTTCTGGAAATAAAGTTGTCACCAAATTGATGTTACAATGAATTGATGGTTAAGCACGCTGTATGGCAAGTTGCGCGCCGTCTTGTTGGAATCAAATGTCATCGAGGTTTATCTGATTATTTTTGGAAACAAAAAATCAGTCAGCATGGCTTGATAGCGCTCGCTAGCGCTGCGAAATAAGGCCCCAGACAAAATGGCCCCCAAAACAAAAATGAAATAAGGCCCCAAAAATGGGGTACTTTTTCATATTGAAATAAAACCTTATTTTTCTTTATGAAATTACGCCCCAAAAAATAAAAAAGTCCCCAAAAACAAAATGAAAGAAGACCCCAATTTTTTTGATAAAATAAAAAAATAAAAAAAAATAAAAAAATAACACCCTTAGGCTAAACTAGTTTTGCCTATGCATTTCTTGAGATTTTATTTTGAAAAGAAATAAGGACCGATTATGCCGCCAGCATGTAAATCGCACCAAACAGTCAATTTTAATTGATGTAATTGTGACTCGTTAATGGCTTGAGTATTGCCTTCGCTCCATATATGGCAATTTTGCTTATTGACGAAGCCATTTAACCAGAAATGAGCTTCATCACTAAACACAATTATTCGGTAAAACTGCTCTATGAACTTCGCAAATAGATCAATTTTTTCTGTTCAAAGTAAATTTCCACAGTTTGGAAGCGTTGTTCTGGCGTTAAACGATTTATGATAAATTGCCAAACCTTACTTAACAGAAATGTCAACATAGTTTGACATTCCTAACTGCCAAACCATAGACAACAACCATCGAAACTTCTCTTCCATTTATTATGCCAAACAAATTCTACATAACATCATCGACAATGACTATTTTTCTTACTTTTTACCTGCGATTATATAGGTACTATAATGCAAGTTATGCATTCGTGCAAATTAAACATTTTGAGATAACAATCAAACATGACATTACTATGATAAAGAAACATATTTGAGTTATTGGCAAAATTCCTTCTTTCTGTCTGTCTGTACTTATGTATTTTGGACTACAGCCTGAACGGTAAGGCCAATCGTCTTCAAATTTGGAACATAAGGTTATTTTGACATCCTACAGAGGGGTTTTTTGAATTTTTTTGTTTATCTCAAATATTAACGGTACCTGTCATATAACGGTTATGTAAAAGCTTATTTTTTTCGAAAACGGCTAGAAGAATTTGTATGAAGAAAAATGAGTGTGCTTGTTGGTAGGCATTAGGTTTTGAAGAAAAATCGATATTTTGAAAACGCGTAAGATAATTTTTAATTAATTTTTTTTTATTTTTTTAACAAAAATTGTTTAATAAAAACCTTTTTATTTAAAAACCATTCCTATAGTTTTGAAAAAAAAAGAAACCGTTTCACATTTTTTATAGAAATAAAATGGCGTTTAAATTTTTCCGCTGAAAACTATTTTACGTACTTTTTTGACGCATAAGAGCAAGTACGTGCGATCCAGTCGTGCAACTTTTTTTTTATTTTCATTATGTATTTTAAAATTAATCATTAACTCTTTTTTAATTAATAAGCTATAAATTGTAGTGCCCCGTGGCTTAGTGCTTAGTGTATCGGACTGCTAAGCGAAAGAACCTGGGTTCAAATCCAGCTCATAGCCACCTTTTTTTCTGGAGTACTGCCTCTTGCGAGGAACTGACAAAACCTCCAAAGAGTAAAATTTGTCTCGAAAAAGTGCATCTCATGTAGCCGTTCGGACTCGGCGGTAAACTGTAGGTCCCTTCCATTCTTTCAGAATAACAACACACACACAGGAATGGTTGAGAGTATAAGTCACTAGGCCTTGGCTCCTCAAGGAGCTGTCGCGCCAATAAATTTATTTATTTATTAAGCTCTAAAAAAGAACTAAATACCAAAAAGTGAAAAAAAAATCAAGCAACTACAGATAAAAAACACAATTTTATCAAAATTGGTTCCACAATTTTCAAAATAGATTTTTTCTTTAATTTATTATTATGGTCGAGTTCATAAATGTAAAACTGCAGCAACACTGCTTAATTCACACTCCATTGGAAAGTTTTTTCCAAAAATGTACACAAAAAGAACCATAATTTTACATTTGTATTCTGGAGTGATGCTGTTGCATGCATTTAAGAAATCGGGGTATTTTGGACATTTTACTTGACTAAATTGCCGAGTTCCGAAATGAGGTCTAGATTGAGCTCCCACTTGGGAATGTATTCTAGTTAGGAACAATCAAAAGTTGATTTTGAACTTGTTAAATAAATTGAGCCTACGAGTCAGTGGGAAAAAAATTCGATCCCTATAATTCAGACTAGCAATAATGTGTTTTGGGTACTTATATAAGATTCCTCTTTTCTTATTTCCAGTTAACCTTAAGAAACCGCCAAAATGTGTGACGATGAAGCATCAGCCTTGGTTGTGGACAATGGTTCTGGTATGTGCAAGGCAGGCTTCGCTGGTGATGATGCCCCACGCGCTGTCTTTCCATCCATTGTTGGCCGTCCAAGGCATCAAGGTGTGATGGTCGGTATGGGTCAAAAAGATTCCTATGTCGGGGATGAGGCTCAGAGCAAACGTGGTATTCTCACATTGAAATACCCCATCGAGCACGGTATTATCACAAACTGGGATGACATGGAGAAAGTGTGGCATCACACATTCTACAATGAGTTACGTGTAGCTCCAGAAGAACATCCAGTCCTCTTGACTGAAGCACCCCTCAATCCAAAAGCCAATCGGGAGAAAATGACTCAAATTATGTTTGAAACTTTCAACTCACCCGCTATGTACGTTGCCATTCAGGCTGTGCTCTCGTTGTATGCTTCCGGTCGTACCACTGGTATTGTGTTGGACTCTGGCGATGGTGTTTCTCACACTGTACCAATCTATGAAGGTTATGCTTTGCCACATGCCATCCTACGTTTGGATTTGGCTGGTCGTGATTTAACTGACTATTTGATGAAGATCTTGACCGAACGCGGTTATTCATTTACCACCACAGCTGAGCGGGAAATTGTTCGGGACATCAAGGAGAAGTTGTGCTATGTCGCCTTGGACTTTGAGCAGGAAATGGCTACTGCTGCAGCATCAACCTCATTGGAGAAGTCATATGAATTGCCCGACGGTCAAGTGATTACCATCGGTAATGAACGTTTCCGCACACCAGAAGCTCTCTTCCAACCATCATTCTTGGGCATGGAATCGTGTGGTATTCATGAGACTGTCTATCAGTCCATTATGAAGTGTGATGTGGACATCAGAAAGGATTTGTATGCCAACAATGTTCTGTCCGGCGGTACTACAATGTATCCAGGTAAGAATTTTTTTTATAAATTTTTGTGTATTGATGCGATTTAAACGATTTTTTTTAACTTTAGGTATTGCTGATCGTATGCAAAAGGAAATCACTGCCTTAGCTCCATCTACCATCAAAATCAAGATCATCGCCCCACCAGAACGTAAATACTCCGTCTGGATCGGAGGCTCCATCTTGGCCTCCTTGTCCACCTTCCAACAAATGTGGATTTCCAAGCAGGAATACGACGAATCTGGTCCAGGAATCGTTCACCGCAAATGCTTCTAAGCTTTTTCAAAGTTTAGCAGCTGTATCAGCTCAAAATCTCACTCTCTTGTTTGTGCTCGACATCGGAAAACAAAAGGAAAAAACTAGTAAAAAAAGACAACGCAACAGGAACCAAAATTTCAAAGGAACATCATAGTCATCACGCGAATCACTCCTTCTTTTATTTATATCTTTATTCCTTTTTAGGCTAACGGAATTTCGTTTTTTTTTTTTCTTTTTTAAGAGAAGATTGTATTTGTGCGTCAATAAAAGATATCAAAAAGAAAAACCACAAGAAATGTGTATGAAACTCCTCGCTCAAGGACCTGCAAAAGCAGTTTCCCCCTAAAGAAAAATATTGGAATGGCTGTCACGTACACCGCAACCGCCCATTCGATGTGGTCCTTAAACACCCCTATGACCGACATCAAGAGCACAGTACTGGCAGGATGTGTGTGAGTGCACTCGCGGGGGCAAGCCCCAAATTTGTTTTGGCATTTCTCATTATTTCTTCGTGTAACGATGATTATCGTTTTTATCGGCCGATAAAAGAATTCAAAGTTGTTCGCATGATGCGGGTTTTATTTGGCCAGAAAATCGCTTGGGACAGCATTATGGGCTGGAACTGCCGCAGATGAATTGCCAGCCCCATTTTGAATTAATCTAATTCACCCAAGATGTAAGTGTTTGGGACGAGGGAGGCAGGACTTGTTTCGCCTAAGCAAATGTGTTGTGTTGTTCGTTTGATAACTGACATACAAATGGCGAAAGTCAGGTGGCTTTGGAGAACAAGGACTTATGTATTATGAACTTCTTTTGTGCAAAATGCATCGATGGGTTAGTATAAGATTAGAAATTTAGAAATTATAATATTTGTGAAACTCTTTTGAATTAATATTGGCATATTAAATGAATCCTTGCAGGTAAACGAAATGCAAGGTATTGCTGCAAAGACGGAACAATCCGTTTCCGGAGCATTTGTGAGATTTCAATAAAGTAAGGAGCTCGTAATAAAAGATACGGATCATTATTATTATTATGTACTCGGAAGGCTTGCCCTATATTAAGATCTTTAGTTATTATAATAGCTGTTTCGTTGTACTAAGTAAAATCGTACATTTCGGGTGCGAAAATGTCGATAAACTCAAATCAGCATAAATGATTTCCAGAAGAGATAATCAGTTTAAAACCCAAATTTAGAAAATGCACTAGAACATTACATACCATTTAAATAAATAAATTCGCACTTATTCGTAAGTCTAATTGTTTGTTACTCTTCCATACATTAACCACTCAACCGATTTGTATCAAATTTTAAATTGACTTGGGTACATTGAAGAATACAGAGCACCTGAACCATATATCCTGAAAAAATGGTTTTGTTTAAGAGAAAAAAAAGCCTTAAGAAGGCACTATATAAGTTTCACATTTCGTTTATTTATATTTTTGAACTAACCAAATTTAAAAAACTATGGTAATGCCCCATCCTTATAGATTTGTTAGCAGTTTTGGACTTTCAATAAGTTTCACTCCCTTCCTGTGCACTGTGTAGGGATTGGGTCGTTAGACTATTCCTACAGTGCCTCCCCGCTTTGCGTGAAAGGTGACTAATCTTAATATCATGTGTAGGCACTGAACATCAAAGTGAAAGCCAAGTGAGAATTTAACACATAAAAACATTCGAAAAATGAACTTGCAGAATCAATGCGGCAACACTGTTTTGGAAGCAAGCCAGGAGCAAAACCTATAGGCTCAAACAAAGGCAATAACACCTGCCATATTAAGTTGAACTCAGACATGGTACAACCTAAATTCGGGGTGCCTGTCGAAGTTTTCCGAGGCAACCCGATAACCTCCACAGGTTGAGCCCTTTAAGGGCGAAGCAGAGAAGTGGGAAAGTTATGTCCAAGTCGAAATGATAACAATTGTTTAAAAAAAAGGAATAAAAAAGAATAATTTTAAAAAAGGAAATAAAAATAAAACTAAAAGAAATATTCAATCTAAATTATTTTAATTAAGTTTAAACTTTTTTTTTTATATTTTATAACATTTAATTATTTTAGATTGCGACACGAGTTTCGAACTTTGGGTCCAACGACGGGCTTTTTAAACATTATACTATATTTATTAAAAATTAAATATTCATTTAATTTTAATAAAATGTCATTCCTTTTTTCATTAAAAACAACATGGAGACAGAAATATTAAAAATCAAAAAACCAACAAACTGAATTTAGTATGAAAATAATTTTAGTATATTAAGAACAATCCAAATTATGTTTGTGCGCGAACTACTTTTTTTCGGCTCAATCGATTTGAATGAATTTTTTAGGAGATGTTGGACATTTTGGGAGAGTGCATATAAGAAACCGGTTTGCTGTCCGATGTCTAGAATGTTCTAGTAATCTAGTATTGAACAAACTAAGGAAAAATTTAGGAATTTTCTGACGTTTTACTGGGTTAGACACAACAATATTGACACATAGTTGCTTTTAGCATAGCTTCAGAGCTATAACATTAGGGCAGTTGATCAATTTTCTTGTCACAATTAATAGTTATATTAACAAAGCGTTTCATCTATTTTTGTTTGCTGATTTGGAGGATAATAATATAAAAAGAGTTAGAAACTCTACATGCGATCTGATATCTTTTTGACAGTATTACAACAAAATGTTTTTGGTGGGATATATCGCACATTCAAAACAAAAGTGGACAAATACAAAATTTAACACTTTTGAGTTAGCGCTTCATTTTTCTAAATATCTTTTATTTTTCCACTTAAAAGAAAAAAAAAATTAATTTATCGGCGCGACAGCTCCTTAAAGAGCCAAGGCCTAGTGACTTATACTTTCAAGCATTCCTCTGTGTGTGTTGTTAATCTGCAAGAATGGAAGGGACCTACAGTTTACCGCCTTGTCCGAACGGCTA
This sequence comes from Platycheirus rosarum, assembly GCA_963971375.1. Classification (NCBI taxonomy): domain Eukaryota; kingdom Metazoa; phylum Arthropoda; class Insecta; order Diptera; family Syrphidae; genus Platycheirus; species Platycheirus rosarum. The sequence continues at coordinate 10,473,640 of OZ020508.1, forward strand.
TACATTAGATGTACTTTTCCGAGAAAAATTTTACCTTTGGAGGTTTTTTCAGTTCCTGGTAAGAGGTAGTATAGTACCCCGGAAAAGAAGGTGGCTATGAGCGGGATATGAACCCAGGCTCATTCACTAAGCAGTCCGACACACTAACTACTAAGCCCCGGGGCACTTCTTCCATTTTTACAAAAAAGATAATAAATAGTATGACTTTGTAAAAAAAAGTTTTTTTTAAGTTTTTTTCGACAATTATCATTATATATTAATTTTCAACAATATTATATTATACGTAGATATTGTATCCAGATAAATATGTAATTTGTGAAAATTCCGAGTCGGTTTCAAAAACCGATTTTATTCGAAAAAGAATATAAAAAGCAAGGTGTAAAAGCACATGTTCTTCAGAGGCTGATGGTTCTGGCTAGTAACGAAGTCATACCTAAACCTATCCGTTTCAGTGTCTATATACAGTTGCAGTCAAAATAATAGTAGTCTATCCACTAAATATGTTTATTGTCTCTTATTGCCGTGATTTTATAAATTTTTCGATCTTTTTCATTACCAGTTCAACATTTTGTTAAAGAACAACTAAAATGGAGCCGTTATGCTTTCATAACTTCTTTGTTGACTTTTTTTCTGGTAAGTTATGTACGTACCGTTTTGGGCCGGTCAAAATAATAGTAATGTTGGCAGATATCTCGCTTAAATCAAAATTTAAATATCATATTTTCAACAAAAGGCTTCTATAAAGTAAATATATTTATTTTCTATTAATTCTATTTTGTTATTGACGTGATAACGTATTATAAATCGATGACAGGCTACACGTACGAAATAACATTAACTCATGCTGATAAGACTCATGACTCATGCTAACGACGATACTGTATGGTTCTTTAAACCAAAATCGATCGCAAGCACCAGGCAAACAAGAAAATGAACAGGCGCAAATTCCCAAAATAATTCTAACCAAATTCCAAAACAACAAGAAATTAAAATAAATACAAAATAGGCGGAGTTTTGCTAAAGTAGAAGGCAGATGTAGATATTGGGGTATGTGTGTTTAGTTTAAACGAAAAAGTTTGTGGGTGTGAGTTAACGGGCTGTATGTTGGTGTTGCTGCCATTAATGATTTTTTATGCATTATCACGCAAAACTATCGTCCATAAACCGACTTTACAGACAACCAACTTTTTGATAAAACTTTAATTCAGTTTTGTTCAATTAAGGGACGTTGAAAACACTGTTCCGTTGAAAAGCACGTTCTTCTAACAAAGCTGATTTCAGAAGAAAAAACCTACGCAGAAATTCAGAACTTGATTGGTTACTCTGTTTTGATATATGCATTACAGTTTACTTTCCAACCTGAAAGCCGAGAAACTCTGTCTCTATGATGAAAAAAGAAATAAAATGGCTGGCAACTCTGGCAAGATATTCGGCACTGCAAAAAAAACATTTTTGTAAGCGGTTGACATTAAAGCGGAATTTCTATTAGAAACAAACATTGAAATTGAAAAGCACCGGCCACCTGGCAGACCAAGAAAATTAAATTAGACTTGAGTTTTCGAAAGAGCATTTGAAGTGGTCTATAGAGAAATTGAGAAATATTTTATGGTCAGACGAATCTTTGAATGTGTTATACGGCAGTCACCAAACTCGGTTTTTTAAACGTTAATACACAAAAAAAAATCATACCCGGAGGCTCCAGTATAATGATCTTGACTTGTTTTCATTTTACTGAATAGCGGCGAATTATCGCATAAAAAAACTGAAGAAACGTCATTGATTTGGATTTTCTAACAAAACAATGCACTCAAACACACCAGCAAGGTTGCGAAAGAGTGGATCGAGAATAACAGCTTCAACTTGTTAGAATGGCCTCTGCATTCACCTGATCCTATTTCTATGACGTTAAAAAAATGACAAACCAACAAATAACTCGACATGTAAAAGTTTTGTGATGCTTGGACATCAATATCCGTAAAAATATGCCAAAACCAGATTGATTCTATGATTGATTATATGCAAAGCCGCTGCACAGCTGATTACAAACAAAATTCGTGCAACATGCAACCAAATATTAATATTTAAGTGAATTATCAGTAATATTCAAGGAGTTGAAGAAAGTAGGCTATTTTTCTAACATCTTTCGGGCAACCTCACTACTATTATTTCGACCGCCCGTTTTCAAGACAAATTTAAGTTTTTAAGCCTCGTCTTAATATAAAATATTATATATATATTATATACATAAAATATTTTTGGTTTTTTCATGTTTTAGTCTTTTAATGATTTTTAATTTCACTACTAATATTTTGACTGTATGTATACCTCGCCAACTAGCTATTCACAGCAAAATAAGAGGTAGATGCAGCAAGTTATTTCAAAACTGTTCTAAGCTTCACTTTGGGATGACTTATCAGATGGCTAGACATGTTCTATTGCAATTTGGGAATTTTTAAAAGATTTCAATCTAGAGCCTTGGAAAAAAAAGCTAAGTAATATTTGAAAAAGAACCCGACTGAAGTACTCTTATAAGAAACGCCAAAATTACAGCACTCCTGAGATTCCTTAAAAAAGTAGTTAAGGAACTTTAAAACAATCTGGAAATAGGGTATAAGTAGCATCTTATCTAACCAAATTTTAACAAAAAAAAATTATTGAAATTCTTGTAAAAGTGGTATATGTAAATGGACCTACTGTTTTAAAACCACATACGGTAAACAAATAAATAGATCAATTAATCAATTTGAGTGATTTTATCTGTCATAACAACTAACATTTTTATTTGAAGGTGATCTCAAACTTGATCAGCAGAACGAGGATCCATAATGTAAAAATGGTTGAGATAATAAATGAATTATGTAGAAAAAAATGTCTATAGCCTTAAATTGAAATTATTTTTCTTCAATTAATTTACTGCCATAGATGATCTGAAAACCTTTTTTCTTTAAACATCAATTCCTCAAACTTTTGCAATATTGTGGGATTTTGAAAATCATATTCTATTAATTTCTATTTATTTATTTATTGTCGATCTGTTTACATTAATATTATATAAGATAATTCCAATATAGAGATAATTAGCAACTATAGATGTTTAATAAAAGGGAGAGATAATTTTTAGTTTAAATGTATTTGTTTTGAGAAAATTTAACAAAAACTCATAGGCAAGAAAATCACATTCAAAAATAATCTGAAAAACAAATAACCTCGGATGGTAAGCTACGTTACTAATATGGTAATCATTAGAATCAGGGATAGTAACCTTTCTCACCATAGTGTTTCGTCCACTTTGAAAAGAATGCGAATATTCCTTGACATAAATAAGTACCTAAAATATGCGGAGACTCCAAATATGATGCAAATAATGATTGATAAATTGCAATTGTACTGCCGTAATTGGGGTCTTACAGTTAACACTTACAAATCCAAATTAATGATATTTCGAAATGGCACAGGGCGATATGCAAGGGGGGAGAAATGGATGTGGGAAAATGTAGAGCTTGAGTTGGTGAGGGAATATAAATATCTTGGAGTCATCATTAGTCCTCAGATGTCGTTCAAAAAGCATCTGCAGGAAAAGCTTATAGAAGCAAAAAAAAGCCATCAACTGCAACTAGAGGGGGGTCCTTGGGAAAAAACAGATAGTCCCGAGTGCTAAATATAAACTTTTCGAAGCAGTTACGGGGTCAGTGATGTGCTATGCTGGAGAAGTATGGGGGTTATTTCAATATGAAGAAGTAGACAAATTACTGAGGTATTTTTTGAAAAAAGATTTTTTGGCTCCTCGAAAACACACCTACATACATATATGCTACATTTGGAGACTCCGCTCTACGTCTTTTCGTTCAAGTTGCATTTGTTCTACATTGCAAAGGTTATGGCTCTTCCAAATCACCGTCTGCCAAATATTATCGCAAAATATCTGCTATCACGAAAATCACAGTTCTTCGAAGAGTTCAGCACGACATCCAGTTGATAGAAAGAAATACTGGTGATTGGAAAGACATCTTTCCAGAATTGTTGGGAAGGATTGAAGATTCTTTCTTTGTTTAATTTAAGGAGTCAGCCCAACGGAGTTGTACCCGAAACATGTATAAGCTCCTGAGATACGACCTTGGACCTAACAATTACTTCAACGACCGATACGCAATAGAAACAATCTCTTTAATTTTCAAAACCAGAGGAGAATTACTACGACTGAACTAACTTGTTGTGTTGGATCTTATCTTTTCAATTTCAATTTTACTTTGATCTTTATTATACATAATGTTTGAATAATACTCTTTTTTTCTGGCTGACAGCAAAAGCCAATGCTATAATTGTGAATTTGTAAATATATGTAAACTTTTGTAAATTATCAAATAAAATCACATTCTACTACTAAAATTACAAATTAATATGTTTTGAATCTTCAAAAAGTGTTAGAAGTCTTCTTCAAAAATGTTCTACCCTCTATGAGAACAAAACACGATTAGATTCCTTAAAAAAAAATTGTTTCAGGGAAATATAATTTCGGTTTTGATAGAAGATTTAATTTAATTTTCAGTTTTCTTAGTAAGAGTTTTTAATTAATACAGCTTAGTACAAACTTGCATTTTTTGTATTTTTTTTTTTATAATTAACGCGCGCACAAGGGACAACTTGTTTCCCTTTTAATGTAACACACTGCGCGGGCATTCGAAAGATAGGGAGGGGAGAGATAGGAGGTGTCGATTAACATTGGTTTTGAATGTTTGCAAATTGAAATGGCAAGGGAAAATCTCGCCGGGTAAACTATTGCAAATTCGTGTCGTTCTGCTAAAAAAGAATCCCTATATTTCACGGTACGTCCGAAATTGGGCTCAAGGGTGAACTGATGAGCATTCCTTGCAAGACGAGTATTACGGGAGAAACTTTTAAGGGGAGGAATGCAACTGGTTACTTCGAGTGAACATTTTTTGTAAAAGAAACGATAAAATAAGGAAAGACATGAAACATTGCTTCGGTGTTCGAGAGGGGCAATTGTTTCAGCGGCAGTTCTATTTCCTTTCAATCTTAACGCTCGACTTTGTATTCTATCAAGCAGGTGTGGCGATGTTTGCGAAGCACCTGCCCAGAGGTGGGAGTTATACTCGAGTTTAGGGCGTATAAACGCTTTATAAATTGTAGCCAGATCAGATGGGGAAAATACTTCTTACACCGATACAGAAAACCTAAGCACCTAGCAGCATTCTTAGCGATCTCAAATATATGGTCGTTCCAACGGATGTCGTCGTTAACACACACACCGAGTACTGAGAGCTTTTCGGTTTCTTCGTTGTAAGTGCCATTCATGGACAATGGCATTGGGGATATGTTAAGCTTTAACGACAGAAGACAGCATTGAGTTTTCGAAGAATTAAACTCCACACGATTCCTATTACCCCATTTGACAATGCTGTATAAATCGGAGTTTAATGAGCTTGACATACGGCACCGTTGCATTTGTACGTCCGAAGGCGAAGGACGTGAATTATCGAACGAATATGAAAAGCTGAGGGTAGAGTCGTCAGCAAAACAGTTAAGTGGATTAGAAGTAACAGACAGAAGATCATTGATAAAAATGAGAAAAAGAGTCGGAGAGAACAGAGCCCTGGGGCACACCAGCATTTATTTTGTAGGAATTAGACTTGAATCCATCCAATACAATTTGTATTAAACGGTCCAGAAGATAGCTTCTAATCCAACGAACAAGAGTATCATCGATTCCAAAAGCACGCATTTTCGATAAGAGAGATTGATGCCAAACTCTATCAAATGCCTTGGAGATATCAAGCGCAATAATCTTACTTTCACCAAAGCGATGTAAGGATTTGTTCCATTGTTCGGTGAGATATGCCATCAGATCACCAGTGGAACGGTTGCTGCGGAAGCCATACTGACGGTCATGGAGAAGCTTACGATCTTCGAGATATTCCTTAAGCTGACGGTTAATCAGTGTTTCCATGACCTTAGAAAGAAGGGATGTCAGGTCTATGGGTCGGTAGGAGGAGGGGGAGGATGGGTCACCTTTCTTAGGGACAGGCTGGACAAATGCTGTTTTCCATCTTCTAGGAAAGATTCCAGAAGAGTAGGAGCGATGGAAAAGCTTACACAGTGGCTTTGCCAGTGTGGAAGAACACCTCTTCAGAATAATCGGGGGTATACCATCCGGGCCAGCGGATTTGTGTATATCGAGATCTTTGAGAACTCTTGCTGCTGTACGAGTGCGGAAAAAAATCTGTCCCATGGAAAAATTTACATTCTCAAGTACAGGATGGGCAACGTTGCTATGCGGCAGCGTGGAGCTGGCAGCGAAATTAGCGGCGAGCAAGTTTGCTTTCTCTGAAGAGTAAACAACTGGTTTTTTTTTTTTTTTTTTTTTTTTGGTGCCGCCACAACTGCCCTATTCTATCTTATAGATACTTAAAACATATGCAAGCCAGCCATAGGCGATAGTCGACTAAAATTATCTGGTTTAATTAAGCCACCAAAACTGGTGGACCTGATTAATGACTTCCTTCCGATCCAAATCGGGCACTGCCCTACTGAATCGGAGGCGCTCTGTTTCGCTTCTAGCGACTATGTCTCGGTCGTAAAGGAGCCGCCTATCGACTGTTCTGCGGCCGACGTGGTAGATCAACGGGATCGCCGATCTATCCTGAATTAACCCTCGACTATTTAAGTATAGGAAAGCCTCGTGCGCGATAAAACCACTCGAACGTGTACTTTCAAAATATTCATCTTGGTGGTAGTAAGCCCCGAAGATTTGTCCATTAGTTGAGGCCATCGCTCTTGCAATGTGTCCGCGAATGAGCTTAATTAAAAAATTATCTATCCTGCTTGTATTGGCCCCGTTGTATAGGACCTCGTTGGAATAATAGTGTTTGTACTCCGACTCTGGTGTTCTGTAAAGTCCTAGACAAGTGCGAAGACACTGTCTCTCGAACACCCGAATCTTTTCCATTAGAGATGGTGCAACGTTGAACCACACAGGGCATCCATAGGCAATCATCGGCCTAATGAGGGCCATGTAGCAAATCATTTTCACTCTGCTGTCAAGGCGGCTGCTATAAAACAACCGTCTTGTCAGAGCAAAAGCTCCCCTAGCCCTGGCTAGAGCAGCCTCTACATGTCGGTTGAAATATAGAAACTGATCCAGCCAGATGCCAAGGTTCTTTACTACACTTTTACTCGCCAGTGGATGTCCATGTGGCCCAGCGATCACTAGCTTGCGCCAGTTCTTTCTCGTATCCCTAGAAGCCCTAGACACAGGGGTTCTAAACAGGATAGTTTCACATTTCTGGAAGTTAATTTTCAGCTTCCAATCATTACAATATTGCTGAATTTTATCGAAATCACGTTGCAAGAGAATTCTGATGACTTCAACTTTTGGACCTGTTCTGTACGCAACTAAATCATCGGCATACGCAATTGCATGAGGTAGACTCCCAATGAGATCGCTGGTGTAAATATTGTAAATACTGTAATACTGTAAACAATTGGTTTGTTATTGTCGATGAGCGAACCGAAGTTGTTGAGGAGTTTTTAATATTTTTTACAAATGACCAAAAATTTGTACTGCCATTGTGACACTGCAGAATTTTTTGGTGTAATTTTTGGTCATGCAAAAATTTGGTTCTTTCAATAACGGAGTTGCATGAGTTCCTTGCTTGTTTGTGCTTTTTCCGATTTTCCTCTGTAGGGTTGGCCTTGTAGGATCGGAAACTTACTTCTTTGAGCCTGATAGCTTCTTTACACTCAGAATTAAACCAAGACTTTTCTTTAGGTTTGATGCTTTTTACTCTGTTAGGAATAAAAGCACGCATCCCTAGAAGAATCACTTTTGTGATCATTTCAGCACTGGCATCAATGTCACTATCGAGGAAGCATAGTGACCAGTTAAAGTTTCGGAAAAAAATATTCAGGCCGTCCCAGTTGGCTTTCTCGTATTGCCAAATGGTCCTGGGATTCATCTGAGTCATCTGAGTTCATCTGAGTCCGACCCTTCGCATTTTTATTTTTGACTTAATTCAGATATTTATTTAATTTTATTTTTAGGTGAAAAAGGATTTATACAACTGCCGACGGCAGATGCATCTTTAAAAACATTGAGTATTCATCTGGAATGGAAAAGGTCAAAGTTCCAAAAAGAGCAAAGGTAGTAGCTATCAGAATCTATATCCAAAGACTAATATAATAAATAATTTCGTTTTAATTCTATAGGTTTCTTTGAAACGTCCTCATTAGAAATTAAAATTAAAAATGTACAGCTGCAGATGTGTAAATGAAAAAACAAAGTGACATATTAAACCATTGGCAAGCTAAGTGCATCGTAGTGAATAATGCACCATTTCCATTTCACTCATAGGCTCACAAAGACACTCTTAACAGGAATAATTTATTTTGGATGCACCGACTTATCCCTCATCCCCTTTAAATTTAGCTATAAAAAACCTAGAACTTCCCCCGACCACACTCCTCCAATATGTTATATTGCTACTAACTGCATTTGGTATTAATTATAAAAAAAAATTGTAGATACAACAGAACAAAAATTTCATTGCCGGCCGTTTTCTGTTAATTAATTTTAAAAATGCATAAACTTAAGGCAAACATGGTCGCATCTAGCAAACAACAAAAAATATATAAATAATCAGCCAAAAAAAAAGAAGACAACCATAATAAAAAAAAAAATAAAAAAAAAATAAGAGTACAACCCCTCAACGGACCAATGACGATTTTTTTTAGTGGGGTGGTGGGTTCCGAAGCAGCCGAGCCGTCCAAAATCTAGGCACTGGTAACAACAACAACCAAATCAGTAATGGTGGTGCTAGTGTGATGCAATAAGGTTGCTCTTGTACCTCACTCCGTGTTTACCCCATTTTCGTTAGTAGATTTATTTTATATTATAAATCAGGACACGAGAGGTGGGGCCTTGTGATTTTCACGCAGAACACCAAAAATAAAGGAATTCAACATGGACCTGGGCAAAGCTATACCTATAACGTCGTCGTCGTTCCAAATAAAAAATTAAAAAAAAAAAAAACGACGAAAAGAATTAAATTCCCAAATGTATAGGCGCATATATGAGAGTGAACGTTGTGGGGGTGAGCTGCATCCCCAGCATTAATTATTTCATTTAGGTTCCGTATCTGCGGCGGCATGGAACAAAGTATCTCTGTATCTCTCCCATCAATCCGTTCCACCGATACTAGCAGACTAAAAAATAAAGGAAATCAGAGGTAAGTATACAAATAGTAGAACAGAACGTAACCAAAAAAAAAAAAAAATCGAAAAGGCAACCTCCAGAATAATAAAGCGAGCCCTTTACTTACAGATATCCAGAAGGTATGTAGGTGCATTAAGGGTGGTTGATGCCCAATGCCCACTGACATCCAACTAGCTTACGCACAAACTTACGTGCAGCTTATGTTAAAATAAGTTAAAATACATATATTTACGTTTTCATTTGTGAAAAATGTATACAGAACATCAACTTCGTTAACTTTTAAGCCCTGCTGCACCTAAGGGATAGTATCTATATTATTCAAAAAATCCCAACATTGTTACTGGTTTTTACTTTTAACTAATGCTCTATATTGGGTTTTATCATCTTGAGCAAAATTAAAATTCAGCTTATAATAGTTAATCCAAAATCTACAGCGTTAAAATCATTTTTTTATTCTTTTGGTTCTTGAGGACATATTTCCTCAAACATTTCTTTCGAAAGAAGAAACAAGTGACGGTCGTAAAAAGAATATTAGAATTAAAAAGTAAAAAAGATTAACAAATTGTGTTAGCAAAAATATTTTTACTTTACCAAGATATTATTTTATTTAAAGTTCTAGACTAAATCTAATAAGACCATCCGAAACTTTTTTCGCGAAATATTTACTATAAAGTTTTACCCCTTCGTTATTGCTTGCTTTGCATGTGCCCCAAATGATATGCAACAAAAGACATATAAAAGTATTCAGCCGGATTAATATTCTTGCATACCTTTAGGAGTGTAAATCAGAAAATTTAAACATTTTTCTTACTCACGTTAACCTGTTTCTATTTTAAGAGCTGAAGAAAGTTTTGGAAAAATATCGATTCTATTACATTAACAGAAATAAAATATCCATCCCATTACCGAGAAATTGGTTTAAAATTATTTTAAATCATATTATACAATAAACACTCTAAAATTAAGAGAAACAGGCATTTTACTACTAATTTCATTAGATTATTGTTGTAATAATGTTATGTTTGATTGTTTGGGCCATCTAGTGGTTTCTTTTTAAATCATAGATTATTTTGATATTTTCCTGCTCGAAATCTTGACAAAAAGGCAATATCATATTGTGATATTTTAGCCTGGGTTTCGACAAATAAAACTCAATCAAAATTCCAATTTAATACAACAAATCCCTTTATTTTATTCAACACAACGTCTTTCAGTTTAAATAACACCAATTTAACTTATTCCACTTATTCACAATTCAAATACGTTTTTATCATTCAACACTTTTTATTTAATCTCAATTCAATCACTTTTTATTAACGCTTCCACTTTCGAAAATAAACTCAACTCTCAATGCAATCTACTCTTGTATTTATACAAGTTTACAAGCTTCTGGAAGCTTCTGTCTGGTTCTGGCACAATCTAAGCTTTTGGTACTAATTCGAGTCTCGAATTAGTACTTCAAGTTCGATTTAGTACTCAGTCAAAACATATTGCAAATATGTAGCATACTTTTAGGCGCTCACAATGAATGTTGGTTGTTGTACACAATGAATCCAACAGATGTCGTTAATTTACAAAATGTATCCTCCGAATATCTAAACTTGTTGCCACAACACATTGTCCCCCTCTTAGTTTTGTTCGTCCCGAACAAGCACATCATCATTGTTTCCGTGGTAACGATGCAGTCGATCCAAATGGACAATTTTCATTTTTGCTCTTGGTCTTCGTTGGATTCGGAAAACGACGTCATTAATGCGCGTAACTACTTGGTAGGGACCTTCCCAGTCCTGCTGAAGTTTGGGCGATCTTCCCTTTCTGCGATGTGGGTTGTAAAGCCATACCAGATCTCCCTCATTGAATTCAGGTGCTGTTGCTCGCGCATCGTATCTGGTCCTCAGGCGGTCTCTAGCAATGTTTATATTCTTTGGTGTGTGTCGTTGATCCTTTTAATCGGGGCGCTCGCTTTGTTCTGGTGCATCTTAGCGCTTGCCTTGACTTTGGGTCCTCTACCAGCTTTGCACGTGGTGCACTTTCGACACCACCTCTCGACATCTTTTCTTACAGTTAACCAATAAAAACGTACCCGTACCTTTTTCCGTGTCTTGTTGATTCCTAAGTGCCCGCCGGATTCTTCATCATGCATTTCCCTTAAATCTCCTGCACTTTCGACCGTGGCACCACAAGCTGCATCTTAAAGGATCTTCCATTCGGCATTTCCCATTTTCTCCACAAAACACCATCTTTTACATGGAGAGAGTCCCACTGCGCCCAGTATGCCTTTAAGGTAGGACTTCTGTCGGAGATGTCTCTTGCATTCGGCTTATTGATAGATTCCTTCCATACAAGAATGGGCTCGATGTCAGGATCTTCCTTTTGTGCATTACGAAGTTCTTCCGCAGTCCAACCCTTTACAGGTTCAGCCCTTAGTCTCTGAACAGAAATTCTTTCGTCCTTCTTACCGTTCAAACACCTAGGATGCGCTCTTTCTGAAGATGGCCGGAGAATTTCATCACTGCTTATGATCGTCCGAAGATTTACAGCATTCTCGTTTCCGTACACCATTGGAATCTCGACGATTGAATACCTTAACACCTGCATTCGTAAGTCTAGGACTACCTCATGTGCCTTCATAAAATCCACACCTAGTATGCAGTCGTCGCATATGTCAGCTACCAAGAATGCATGTGCGAAGGTCAGCCCTGCCAGTTCTATCTTCAGAAGTACCTCTCCGTATACTTTTGCTACTTCACCCGTAGCTGCCTTCAGACTGTTCCAGATGGTGTTGTGTAGCCAGGACGTCTGGACAAGGCCTCTTCTAATTATGGAGGCCGTGGAACCCATATCGATAGTGGCCACACATTTTCTGTTGGCGATGACGGTCTCCACTGTCAAACTCTGGTTGCAGCGTTTCGTTTGCGCAACTTGGATAATGGTCCTGGGGGCGTTCATTCCATCAACCGACTTCTGCTCTGCAAAGTTGGTTCTTACGCGCTTTCCACATTGATGTATCCCCAAATCATGCCCGGTAGGGTAAGCGATATCCCTGTCAGTAGGCCTTTTTCTCGCGCTATGTGGACAGCTTACCTGTGGAGATCTGCATTGTCGCTGTAGGTGTCCTAGCTTGTTGCAATTCCAGCATCTCATTTGACCTCGAGCAGTGTTCGGGTTTTGTCTTTCAATGTCGACATGTTGACATGAGCACTCTAGCGTAGCCATTTCCCTGACGCGATGGCTACCTTGCGAAGCTTGGTCTGCTGCTTCCATTGTCAGGGCAAATGCTAAAGCCTCAGCGAGCGTTTTCTTACCTGCCATTCTCACAGCCATTTGTAGTTTTCCATCTGCAATGGCATTAGTGAACGCATCGGTTGCCAGTTCGTTTATGATTTCCCTGCTGGTATTGGGATAAGACAAATTGGCCAAGCGCTCGATGTCAGCTTGCAATTGTTGTAGCGTTTCACCTCTTGTCTGGACCCTTCGACGCAACTGGACTCGGTAAATTTGCTGCATGTGGTCGTCGCCAAACCTCATCTCGATTGCCTTGACCATGGCATCATAATCCTGATGTTTGTCTTCAGGAATGGTCTGCAGCAATTCGGCAGCTGTTCCTCTGAGAGCAAGCGTAAGAGCAATTGATTTGTCTTCGTTGTCCCAGTTGTTTGTCAAGGCGGCAGCTTCGAACTGCCTCTTATAAATTGGCCATGATGTGTTTGACCATCGAAGACAGGAGGCTGCATTTCCTTTCTTCGTGGACCGTCGCTCGAATATTCCCGAACCTTCTGCTTTTTCAAAGAATCAAATTCCTTAGCCAGATGTTCGTACTGTTGCTCTACACTTTCTACTTGCTTTCCGAACTTTTCTTCTAAGTTTTCTATTTTCTGATCTTTGGAGTCTTTTGTCGAAGAGAGCATTCTGTGCATCTAGCTTGTTTTCGAGAGAATCCCTTTGTTCGCTTAGTTGCTTCTGAAGAACTTCTAAAGAATTCTTCTGCTCATTCTTTTGTTCGTCGAATTTACTTTCGAGAACGTTCTTTTGTTCTTCGAGAACGTTCTTTTGTTCTTCGAGAACGTTCTTTTGTTCTTCGAATTTCGACAGAAGCAACTTCATGAAAGCAGGCATTTCATCGGCTGTACTTACTGTGCATTCTCTCCCTTGTTCTTCAACATCGAACAACATGGTATCGGGGTCTCCACCATCCTGAGTGATAGCATTCTGAAGTCGGAGCAATAGTTCCTTTTTCAGCCCCGAAGTCTGAAGATTTCGTTTTCCTAATTCTTCTTTCAACTCAGCTGTTGTCAATTGTTCTAATTTGCGACCCATTTTATGTAACTGAAACACTATTTTCACAACACAGTCAGTTTTATTTTAATGTCTCTTCTAGAAAGATCTTTTTCCAACACTATTTTTAACAAAAATACTCGCTATTCCCAGTTTTATAGCACAATCAGTTCAATAGTTTCTGGAAAATTCCACTTTCACAATTAAATGAGTCACCGAAACTGTTTTAAAAAATGTCACTATGGAATTTTCTAGCACTTTACTGAGTTTTATCCCACTTCTGACACCAATGTGATATTTTAGCCTGGGTTTCGACAAATAAAACTCAATCAAAACTCCAATTTAATACAACAAATCCCTTTATTTTATTCAACACAACGTCTTTCAGTTTAAATAACACCAATTTAACTTATTCCACTTATTCACAATTCAAATACGTTTTTATCATTCAACACTTTTTATTTAATCTCAATTCAATCACTTTTTATTAACGCTTCCAGTTGTTAACAATTCCACTTTCGAAAATAAACTCAACTCTCAATGCAATCTACTCTTGTATTTATACAAGTTTACAAGCTTCTGGAAGCTTCTGTCTGGTTCTGGCACAATCTAAGCTTTTGGTACTAATTCGAGTCTCGAATTAGTACTTCAAGTTCGATTTAGTACTCAGTCAAAACATATTGCAAATATGTAGCATACTTTTAGGCGCTCACAATGAATGTTGCTTGTTGTTCACAATGAATCCAACAGATGTAGTTAATTTACAAAATGTATCCTCCGAATATCTAAACTTTTGCCACATCACAATATAAACAATATTGGGAAATATTGAAAACTTATTTGCAAAGACAGTGCTGTCTGTGTAGCCCAAAGAGTGCGTTTTTGTAAAAGAAGATTTTAGGTAAAAAATCGTCTTTCCTGACGAGGCGCATTTTCATCTCGGGGCCTGCGTTATCAAACGAAATTGCCACATCCGGGCTAGGAAAACCTGCAAGTTATTATCGAGAAACCAATGAATCCACAGAGAGTGACAGTTTTTGTTTTACTGAAATAAAGATGTGGACTTGGACGAACTCTGGTTCATGCAGGATGTCATGCAGCCCATGTCATAATCGATCTTTTGCGCACCAAATTCCTAAAGGATGTGATCCGCCGTCTTGGCGATGTCAATTGGCCGCCTCGGACCTAGGTTTTGACTCCTTTCGACTATCTTTGTGGGAACCGTGAAGGAACGATATTGTGCTAACAATCCGTAAACGGTTCAAACACCTAATGCGAATATCATCCAGCCTAAGAAATCAAATCGAATACGGAAAGTTTCTTAATAACCAACAGAATGGCTTTCGCAGCAATCCTACTAGTGATCTGGTGGCATATCTCACCAAACAGTTGAACAAATCTTAACATCGCTTTGACGAAATAAGATTATTGCGCTGGATGTTTTTGAGGCATTCTCTTATTTGTTGTTCAATAAAAGTTGTTTTGGACGGTTTCAAGTCTGATTCCATCAAATAAATGCTGGTGTGCCCCAGGGCTCTGTCCTGTCTTCGACTATCTTAATTCTTTTTATAATCGATCTTCTGTCTGTTACTTCTAATCCACTATTCTGTTTTGTGGACGACTTAGACGAGAGAGCGTTATGATTGATAGAAAAAAAAACTGTTTCTGAAACAATTACCCTTATCGAACACCAACGCAAAGTTTCATATCTTACCTATTTGTATCGATTATTTTATAAGAAATGCTTACTCGAGGTAGCAACTAGCATGCTGCATTTATCCCCTAAACTAATTCAGCCGCAATGATTATCTCACTCGAATCTCGAATGCTGATCAGTTTACTCTTGAGTTTACAGAGCCGAACAACACGAATTTGAAAAAGTGTACCCGTTTAGGTTTTCCCTTGCCATTTCAATTTTAAAGCCTTAAAAACACAATGTTAATCGACACCTACTGTTGCACCTCTCACCATTCCTAATTTCCTTATGCTCGCGTAGTGTGTTTTAAAATTAAAAGGACAACACACGCACCCGTTTGTTAAAAAAAGAGTTGGTTGTCTGAAAAGTCGGGTTACGGGCGATAATTGTAAGTTATAACGTCATAAGAAAACATTGATGGCAGCAACACCCACATACAGCCCGTTAACTCACACCCACAAACCCTCTCGTTAAATCCACACACACACACCACAATATCTACATCTAATTTCTACTTTAAAAAAACTCCGCCTATTTTGTATTTCTTTTTCTCTTCTTGTTCTTTTTGAGTCTGAGTGGGAATTTGCGCCTGTTCATTTTCATTGTTCGCCTGGTGCTTGCGATCTATTTTGGTTGAAAGAACCACAGTAGTAGCGTGCGTCACTTTTCTTATCAGCATGAGTCTTATAAGCATGAGTCATGTTATTTCGTATGTGTAGCCTGTCATCGATTTATAAGTCGTTATCACGTCAAAAAGTATTATGATTAGATCGCCAATGTACCAACATACATACATATATGTCAAATGTAGTTCGCACTCTAAAAGTATTAGCCCAATATTCTAAAAGTAGTTTTTTTTCTAGTTTATGACTGATTTTATAAAAAAAACGAAACCCTTAGAAACTTTTACCATTCAAGAATATTATCTCCAAGCATGTCTGAGAGGAGTTGTCAACACAGAAATTGTTTTCATTATTAACCTATAGTGACAAAATTTAAATTTAAACCCAGCATTTGTACTTTCAGCTTTCATTGATATATAAGTATTTATTCTCACACAGGTGAGAAAATATTATCGACCGTTTCTTAAATGAAAAGCCTTAACTAGCAACGGTCACGCTATTCCTATTAAATCCCCAAATAGGATTTTCAAAAAAAAATTCAGTCGAGAAGGACGATTTGATTTAATGCACCATAACCCAAATTCCTCGTATAATACACAATACCAAAACCATATACCCGTGCCCCATGACCAGGACCCATCCACTTAAATTTTAACAAATGTCCGTTTATAATACGAAAACTCTAAGCCTGAAGATCCATCAAAACGGGATTTATACATAATCGAATTGCCGAAAAAATAATAAATTCTAGAGCATAAAGTATCTAATCACATCTTATACATCCCTGTGTTGAAACAAAAAGTAAAAATAACGAATCAACTACGAGAGTATATAAAAATAAAAGAAAAACACAAAAAAAATTGGGAAAGGGGAGGGGGTTGCAGCAGCGAAACATTCTATAAATTTCCAAAAACTGATGACCTCTGGTTGTTTCTCTAGTTAAACTCGAATAGAGAGCTGCGCCATTACCCGCGCAAATAATCCCATTACAAAGTTTCTAAACTTTACGATTAAATATAAAAAAGAGCGCCGAAACAGCCCTGGGTATTAAAACCGCACTCGGAAGACGGGGTAGCTTGCTAGAATGACGATGGGGGTGAGCCTGCGATTTTACGGTCCCTGCAACATTGATCACACAACAGTAACCTAGAGCGGTAGCGGCATTGGACGAGAGTATAAGGACCGCTTTAAGACTCTGCCTCGCATAAACTCTCTGATTCACCAACTCCTGCCCTCCGACCTATGTTGTCGCCATCGTCTTCCTGAACATCGTCGTCGTCGTCGTCTCCGTCATCGTCATTTCGGTTTTAATTTCCGTAATTTCAGCAGAAAAATTTCTGCAATATAAAAAGGAAATATCGGAATTTATAGACCTCTCCCCGGTGCTGCTGCTACTGCCGATGCTGATGCTTTATAAGCGTCGTAGCGCATCCATCCCGCCACGGATGGGTATACATGTATTACAAATACATTCCCCATGCATCTTTGGTGCGCTGTTGCTGCTACTGCTGCCCTAAACGCAAACGGGGCGAAGCGATATTAAAACTTGAAATAACTTCAAATAACAACACACCCACACCGGGATAGACTAAAACCTATACAAGAGTAAACAATAACAGGATACAGGATGCTACTTCGGCGGTTGCCATTGCCCCCGCTCCTTCAAAAATTGATGGATACAACGTAATACACGGAAAAATTTAATGACAACACTAAAAAGTTTAACCGTTATTATTTTCTAGGGCAAAAACGCCCGGAAAAATATGAGGCTGTAAAAATGGCAAATTCATGACCCGCTCGCGCTTATTTCCTTACACAACACATACACATACGACAGCTCCCCAAACCTGCGACGCTGCACACATCGATGGTTTTAGTAATTCACCAGCGGCATCTTTAGAGCTTCCCGGTAATAGTAGAAAAAAAGTATAATTTTAACAACTTTGTAGCGTCCATGCTTAGAGAGACAACACTGTATAGAAAGTTTAACTTTATACCCTTGGAAGCTGGACAAAGCAGGCATGAGAGGGGTGCAAGGACGCGCATTGCTATCCTTCGGTGCGTTTTAATGGTACAATAAAATAAAAACTTGCATTAAAACTGAGAAAACAATTAGCGTAAAAAGCGTTTTTGAATTTATTTTCGGACTAAACTGGGGAAACTATTGCGGATCAGCAACAGAAGACTCTGCCTCGAGGGGGTTGTTAAAAGCCTTTGCTGCTGTTGTTGGTGAGATGTTTGATGGATATCCTTGTTGTGTAATGTTGTTTGTCTTAATGCCAACACTGCTGGGGGTGCTGAAAGTATATTTTATATGCTGGGACTATGTTGCATAAATTTATCCAATAATGTTCTAGATAAACAAACGAAAAAAATGTGTTGAATGTAAAAACGAATGCAGAACAAACTAATAAATGGTTTTAATGGCTGGACGGAAGGACACTAATTAAAGAAAAATGTTTTGGAGGAAGGGTTGCATAGAATTTTCCAAAAATCCAAAAACAAAGGAGTGATGCGAATGGTCATTTTTTTATTTGGATATTTTATTACGAAGCTTATCAGGACCTCTTAAGTTGAAAAGAAACCATTATATTGCGTAATATAACTGTAGGAGGAAATCACCAAAATCAAAAGCCTTATATACTCATTCTAAGTTAAAACTGGGGAGAGGGACTGTAAACCAAATATGACAAAACAAATTTTGCTTTTACATTCTCGATTATCTTATCATAAATCTTTGTTGTTCAAAAGGTATGGGTATCAGCAATTATAATTTTTGTCCTCTCTACTCCTACTCTCACCTCCACATGGTTAACATCGGGTGCTTGATACCTCAACTGGAGATTGGGTTCCAAACCCTTTGGAAGTTTACTGAAGGCAACAAACAAGCGGCACGGAGGTCGTAGAACAGACAGACAGCCATCACATTAATTGACTTGAATTTGCTGAGGGGCGAAATATTGTAATGTCTTGTTCGCAGTACTTTCAGCTCAACATTCACAAAGGGACATGGAAATCTCCTGAGCAATCAACTTTTATTCAGATTGAACACATTGCGATCGACGACACTGCTCCATTATCATGGATTTCCGAACTTTCGATCGGCATGAATTGATTCAGACCACCACCTCGTTGTAGCATCTTAGTCGAGTCTCTAATAACCTCCAAAGGAGTCCTTTATCGCCAGCATCAAGTATCAAAAAGTGACACCCAACATCACGACGTCTTGGACAAAACAGCACCATAGACAGGTATAACTTTAAGGAAGTAAGGACTTTGTCTTCTGGACTTTTCTATATGGTCTTCCCATAGGGATTTCCGAACTTTGACAGTTGATAGCGGCCATCTTGTTGAAGCCAGTGTCATGGAAAGTTGGACACTTCAGATTCGCGCCACCAAAAAAAGCCGCAGCGGCATTTAAACGATGTTATATTCACCACAAAAAAACATCGGTTCGATGATATCTCACACACACTTTGTTTTAATTAAATTTAAAGTTAGGAAGCGCTCAATGAAAGACCATTTATTAACTAATTGAACAACACCAGCGCTAAGATCAAACGAAGAATAACTCTTTCCAATCTCTGCTTAGAATACAATTGAGTACCACAACCCTCTCTCGGGCAACTAAAGTGTCCCTTTGTAAGAATTGAAACTCTGTAAAAATTGGAGCACGTGAAAAATATTTTTCAATATAAACAATTTAAAGAAACAAAATGCGAAAGTTGAGTCACACTCCTAAAGGTATGCAATATTTTTAACTTGGTAAAATTTTATTTTTTGTGGCCCTTGTGTTCTTGTATTTAAGAAAATCATTGCTAGCGAAGCGGTAGTAAAAACCGCGAAGCCAACTTAATGCATTTATTTCCGTTGGCTAAGAAAATAACAAAAACTGCAACCATTGTTCTATCTAAACCTAAAAATCTACAACAATACAACGGTACTTAACTAAGTTACTGGCCACTAAGCAGTCTCACTATGCATCAGCCTAAACCAAATTATTTTATTAGAAACAGCGCCGCAAGAGAACTTCAAGAATGGATATTTATAAACTACACACGCATGTTAATGAAAACCTTGTGGTACTTCCTTCGAGCAGGAATTTACGGAATGACGAAATTTTCTGACATCGACTTTTCACAGCGCTTTAAACCAGTACCAAACGCCTTTAAACAAATAAACCGCCTTATAGGGTTATAAGAATGGCATCACAGTTAGCCAAAAATCGGAAAAAAATAATCCAACAGGCTCTACAACCCAAAATGAAAGGAGGGCAGTTTGATGATATATATTCTGCAAGTGATCCATATATCCGTATCCGGAAGAGATATGAGAAATGGTCTACAATTTCAATCAAAAAAGTCTACTGGACTTGATGGAATATCCATTCACGTCAACAAAATGCTCCTCACAAGCACTTATGAATATTAAACTTCTTGCAATCCTAATAAGCAACTGCATCAACAACTGTTATTCCCATCAAAGTGGAAAAGTGGAAAGCCAAAATCATTGAATTCCCAAAGAAAGGTGCCAAAAACTTTTTTTCCGATTACAAGCCGACATCCCTCTTCAATAAGATGGTTAAATAAAAAAATGTAAAAATGCAGCAATCCGCAAGAATTACGTTCATGTAACTAAATTGCTTTATCGTTACATGAAAACAAAATGGTTGATAACCGTGTTCATAAAAGCAAAACTATTTAACCTGTTTATCGGAATTCCACGTGTCAAAATCCCGTTTAACATAATCTCGCAATTTTTTTTTTATATGAATTTCGTTACACTAATTGATGAGAATCAACGAGAATAAAAAAATTCTACTTTTTCAGTGTTAAGGAGACAGAATGGTGTTTAGATGTTGGTATATCAACAAATTTAAATTTGCTCTTTTGTACATCAAATAATGAGAATCAACAAGATTTCAGGAAAATATAGTATTTTTCATAAGAGTATTTAAAATTTCGGAAAAAAGTAGAAAAAACCAAAAGTAGCGCCGTGCTGTTGAAACCAGATGCCGTTGGTGTCCATATCATCTAATATAATATGGACCGATGACGCCGCCAGACCAAAATCCACACCAAACAGTGACTTTATCGGGATGGATTGGACGCTCATCATATGCATATTCATTGGTATCATCCCAAATTCGACAATTTATTTTTTTCACGTACCCATTCATCCAGAAATGGGCCTCATCGCCGAAGATGATTTTTCGATGAAAATTAGGGTCAGTTGTCAACTGCTCCAGAGCCCATTCAACTAACACACGTCGTTGTTTATGTTCGTTTACCTTCAGCTCCTGGGTCAGTTGAATTTTGTATGGGTACAGGCTCAAGTCAAGATGCAAAATTCGTCAAATGTGGTCTACGAAAGCGCGAAGTCTTGTGAGCGACGCAAAATCAATTGCCTTAGATTCTCCTGCACACTCTCCGGCACGGAGGCGGCGATGTTTTCGGCAGATCTTGCGTTTCGTCAACGAACGGGTGTTGGTTGATTGTTAACTGAACCAGTGAACTCAAATTTATCCACCACACGGCGACCGTACAATTGGCGAAGCGCGCGGAACGTTGCCCGAACAAAATACCTATTTATTCATTTGCACGTGTTGTTGAACGCTACAGCCATCCATGGTAATTTGGCAAAACAGACTTAATAGATGACAGCCCATTTGACAGAGGTAGCTTCAACAAGATGGCCGCTATCAACTGTCAAATTTCGGAGGTCCTTATTGGAAGACCCCTTACATACAATATCGTATGAAGGTAACGATCAAACTCTATTAACTCCATTCGTAGAGGTGTGGTCGCAATTCTGTTCAAAGGTATCCATGATGTGCGAAGATTCAAGTTGTTAGAAACTTGCTTCAAATGCATTCCTCTTCCTCTCCAACGTGATAGGTGAATATATATACTACGCATCATGACGTAGTATCAAAAATCTCGAATGCAAAAAATGTCAAAAAACAAAAGAATCCAATATTGGGAGTTACACCAAGCATGGAGGTTGCAAGGGGGCAGTATGTATGTATGTAGTTTGTCTTTTGATATTTTTGTTTTTGAGATTTCGTGGTAGACCTCACTAAACTTACCAATTGTCTTTAGTAATTACATTAGCGACCTCATTTTAAACCTACTTCAAACAATTGTATATTCTGCCGATTTAATCAGGTATATAAAATATCCAAAGGTATCACAATTATCTGGTAACATTACTTCGATAATATTTAGCAATATTGTAATGATTATGGGAGTAGAAAATTAACTACCAAAAATTTGGAACTATCCTGTTTGGAACCCCTGTGCTTTGTTTCAATATTTTAGTATAAAATAGAGTAGTTTCGAAAACTACTCGTTTCTTGTTTTCGGGCTCAGCAACACCCCAAAATATAAAGAATAGAACAAAAGCCCCTTGGCTTAGTGGTTACTGTGTCGGACTGCTAAGCGAATGAGCCTGGGTTCGAATAGCTACCTTCTTTTCCCAGGTACTGCCTCACTAAGTCACTAAGGCCTTGGCTCCTTAAGGAGCTGCCGCGCCAGTAAATTTATTTTATTTATTTAGAACAAAAGCCTTTCAATGTGACCGCCAAAAATTATGAGTTGCAATTCCAATCAAGCTAACAACTTCAACTTTCCAATACAGCATTTCAATTTATTTTAAATTCTTTTTAAATTAATTTACTTAAAAGTACTGAAGTACTGCCGTTATCCAATGAAATATGAGATATTTAAACCTATTAACCTGAACGATGAGTTCGCACAACTTTAATCATTCCTCCTTCAAAAAAGAAAAAAAACACAAGTACTCATCAAGTTCCACTTGATCCTAGCGTGAATAATGTTTCCATTTCAAGTACACGAGTCGAATGAGTTCGGTCCACTTGGTGCCTCCACAAAGCCAAGCAGTCCTTCTCTAACCAAACAAGAAACACAAACAAACAAACAAAAAAAAAACATCAAATTCCAAACAAAATGGTCCAAAATACAAGAAAACCAACAAAATATCTCCAAACGCAGAGGATAAATATGCAAAGCACATGCTTTATTGCCAAAATAGTAGAAATAACCGACCACAAAAAAATAAGAAAAAAATCCATAACTCAACAACATTTACTACAAAAGGCTTTTGACCAGATGTATAAAACAACCCATTCTCCAGTGGAGCGTTTTTCAAAGTCCATAAAACAAATTGCTCCCGAAAATGGTAACAAAATCTGCTAAATGCTTAAAAACCCGGTACTAATCCAATTTTTCAAGCCCTCAGCTCGCCATAGCAGCAGCACAGAGAAATAAAAAACAACAAAAAATCAAATATGGAACCCTGCCTGGCATGGCTGGCGCACCAACCACCTGCACTCGTCAACTATCTAAAAATATCCGTTTCGGTAAAAAGCGTAAAAACCGACTGCGCGCATAGAAAATGCCCCCTCAGCCATAGAATGGTGGCCAAAGCCTTTGCACCACGCTCAATAGATCCCAACAAGGAAAATAAAAAAGCATCTCCAACGCGAAACAAGAAATAAGAACAAACTACTAACGGTGCATAACATGTGCCCGGCCTATTACCCAAGCCCCCCCCCCCCCATAGTTCTCTCTTCTGGCGCGGATCACGAAAATTGAGTGCCGAGTGATTTTTTCTTCGCCACATTCCGCGCGAAAGGCATCATCATGCATATTTTTTCGGATAGGTAAACAAATAATAAAAGCCCCTCGGCGAGGTCGGGGCGAATCGCACCCCCTCGGCGCAGTGCCACCAGCCCTGGAACAAAAATTGACGAAAAAGGCTTTCTCAACCGACACGTTTTAAGTGAAATCATTTTGCCTACAAAAGACGGGGAGGGGCAGCAAAACAACAAACGTCCTTCGACGAACAGCAGCACCCCTCTTTCTCCAACGATTCTGGCTCGGCACACAAAAAAGCCACAAACAGCTCTAGAGTGAGGGCTCTATTCCACAATCGCGCACTAGAGAACCGGCTCAGGAGGATTGGGGATGAATGCTGCATGCACCAAGAGGACCTAAAGCTTTGCGCCATATCATTCGGTTGTTGTAGTTCGTATTGAGGCTTGTGATTGCCGCGACTCGCGGGCCTTCGATGGATGGATGAATGGATGCAAAATGAAAAGAAAAAGAAGTATTTAGATGGAGGAAGGGTCGTCTTTTTTGCTCTTGCTTGCGAAAAACGATGAGGAAATGAATAAATTTCACCTCTCGACTTATGGGCGAATTGGCCAATTGAATTGCATGTGTGCAGCCGAACGGTAGTATCCTTTGAGTTTCTCTATTTTTAGGAAAACCACTCGGAATGCGGAACTTCACTTCGGGGAATTGCTGCAGCATTTCATTCGTATTGAGTTCTAAAGCAAACAACTTAAATAGGAAATAGGATTGTGAATATCGTCGCTTCTTTATAATTGTTTCATTTCTAATTAAATTACTGTTTTATTATACGTAACAAACAGGAGGGCTGAAGGATTTGGTTAGGTTTTTGTTAAATAATGCCCTTTGTTAGACCCATTACTAATTTAAAAAATTATCCCGACAGAGATTCTCCGTCTGCTCGTATATACCTCAAACAAATGATATGTAAAATCAAAAAAACAAAAAGCCACGACAAAAATAAGTCCAATGTAGAAGAATAAGACGTCCAAACTGATTCTAGTAAAAATAAAATAAGTCATCTACTTCATAAATTAGTAATTTTGATAAAATTGTGTATTTTCTTAAGTTTTTAAAAAAAAAAAATATTTTCTTCAGATTTTGGTAAGCAGTTTCTGAGAATTATTTTATTATTATTATATTACAATAATATCATATTATATATATAAATTATACAATTTGCCAAAAAAATTTAAAAAAAATAATTAATGATTAGTTTTAAGGCTTTCGAAAATTTAAAAATATTATGTAAGCAATTTATTATAAATAGAAAAAAAAACAGATATTAGTAGGCAGATTTTATTTGGCAACCTAGAGTTTTCAAATATAAAATTTTATTGAAATCTGATGAGCTCTAATGGAAAGTCGGAAATTAAAAAAACCGTAATATTATCTCTTGTTGCCGCTAAAAGACTTTTCTGATTGTATCATTTTCTGATAAAGTTATTGATTATGCCTCACCAAAATTCTTTAAATAAATTTCATCGAAATATATCGGAACATAAAAAATAAAATACATATACATAGATATAATATTTCGAGTTGTAAAATTAAAGTTTCAAAAATGATAATGAGCAATGCTCAAAACCTCAAAGAAACATAGAAAAAAAAATTGAAAACTTTTCGCTTTCGTAAATGTGCCATCAGCCAATGGAAGGAAAGTGTTTTCAGAAAGCGTATTTTTAAAATTCCTATTTTGTTTTTTTTTTTTTTTTAATGTGCTTTCAGAGAGCAGTCACATTATAAAAAGAAAATGTTTACTGAAAGCGACTCTTTACTTTCAGGAAAGCAAATTTTCTGGAGGCACTTTTGGTAGTGCCCCGTGGCTTAGTGGTTAGTGTGTCGGACTGCTAAGTGAATGAGCCTGGGTTCGAATCCAGCTCATAGCCACCTTATTTTTCGGGGTACTGCCTCTTGCGAGGAACTGAAAAAACCTCAAAAAGTAAAATTTGTCTCGAAAAAGTGCATCTCATGTAGCCGTTCGGACTCGGCGGTAAACATTCTTGCAGATTATCAACACACACACAGGAATGGTTGAGAGTATAAGTCACTAGGCCTTGGCTCCTTCAGTAGCTGTCGCGCCAGTAAATAAATTTACTTTTCGGGCCATAACACCATTAAAACTGAAGTATTTTCTGAAAGCGCTTTGTGGAAGTATTTTAGAGTTCGCTGAAGAAATTTTTGCAGAGGAAGAAATATTGAATTTCAGGCAATTAATACTTATGGAAATCATCTTAAGGATTTCGCGGAATGTGGCTTAAGAAATGCAGAGTGGGTCAACTTGGGTGTGGGAACGTGGTGCTGAAAGTTAGTAGAGCCAGAAAAATGAGAAAAATTACGGAAGAACTCGTCTCACTTAGGGCGCAAATCTCTCACGCTTGTTCGTGGTATTGACTTTCAGCCCACCTTCCCAAATAACCACTCCCAAATTGACCTACAATTATGTAACATTTATTCTGAATAATACAGGACATAAAAAAAAACTGTCGAAAACACCTACGATATACTTTTAGAAATACATCCGCTTTCAACAGAAATGTTGTTTTCTTAAAACTAAAAAGTCGCTTTCAGAAAACACTTTTTTTAATGGCGTTATGTAAACTTTAATGTACTGTTTTTTTTTAAGAAACAAACATATTTTTTTTAGAATTTAGAACAAATAGCATAAAAATAGAAATAGAAAAAAAATTACTTTGAATGATCAGCATCCGTCTAGTACCATCTTCAGCCGATGGATTTTTCTTTCAAAAGGTTCAATGCTTGGTCCAATTTTTCTGGTTGATTTTCATCAGTTTAAATTGTATGTACATATGTATGTAGGTCATAAAACCAAAGATTTCTTCAGGACTTACATACATATGTATATGTATGTATGTACAGAATGTATGTTCACACATATGTATGTATAAATGCCCTTTAGTGTTTTACAAATTCTTAGTAATTTTTTAGGTTTTCACAAACTGATTCAAATAATGTCGAATTTGTCGAATATTCTCGGCAATCCAACAAAAAACTTTCTTAAAATAGCCATGGTTTGTGAAAATGTTGACTTGCTTACTTCTTAAAAATTTTATACACATTTAAACAAATTGAAAAAAAAAATTAAGTAACATCGATTGAAAGTGATTTTTTAAGCAACTGTTACTATTCATAAGCACAGTTATATTTTTTGAAAGTTATTTTTGAAAAAAGATTTGAGTGTTTCCAAAGTTTACCATTTTGGGTGTACTACGGTTGTTATAGAATTTACCCTGATCAGATGTAGTAAACCGAAAAACTTCGGAGCCTGATTAACGACGTCACATACGGGGTGTTCTACAGAAAGCGACCGACCAAGAACTATGAATTGTTTTTTTTTTACATCATTACAAGCTTCACTTATAGATAGGTTTAAAAATCAGTCCCGAATTTAAGTTTTTTTCTGAAGAGATACAAAACTTGATTTTGGTGTGTTCTCCAATAAGGGTAAAAGATAAAAAAGGGATACATCAGGGGATGTTGCGTTATTACATACTTAACAACTTACACATTTTATACAAATAATAAGGAAATATTGGAAAATATTCAAAGCGATGTGTAGATTTCTCAAACATTAATTTGCATCTAGATACGATTTTTTTTATAATTAACGCGTACACAAGGAATTATTTGTTTCCCTTTTAATCTAGAACACACTGCGCGGACATTAGGCAGATAGGGAGGGGAAGGATAGGAGGTATCGATTAACATTGGTTTTGGATGCTTGCAAATCGAAATGGCAAGAAAAAATATCGCCAGGTAAACCATTCCAAATTCGTGTTGTCCGGCTAAAAAAAAGATTACCTATATTTTATAGTACATCCGAAATTGGACTCAAGGGTGAACTGATGAGCATACCTGACAAGACGAGTATTACGGGAAAAACTTTTAGGAGAAGGAATGCAGCTGTTTATTTCGAGTGAAATGTTTTTATAAAAGAAACGATGAAATAAGGAAAAACATGAAACATTGCGTTGGTGTTCTAGAGGAGCAATTGTTTCAAAAACATATCTATTCCTTTTTCCAATTAATCTAAACGCTCTTTTTACTTGCGATTAAAGTTACTATAATGCAAGTTATGCATTCGTGCAGATTAAAATTGTTGAGATAACAACGACATTACGATGATAGAGAAACATACTTTAGTTACTGGCAAAATTCTGTCTGTCTGTCTGTCTGTCTGTACGGATTTCTGTTGAACTACAGACTAAACGGTCTTCAAATTTTAAACTAAAGGTTATTTTGATAAATTTTTTTTTGCTTATAAAAAAAATATGTTCGAATAACTTTTTTTTTGTATTTTTAATAATTTTTTTTTATTTATTTTTTTGAAAATCGATATTTTTAAAACCGGTATTTAATATTTTTTGTTCTGTTTTTAAGTGTAAGTAATTTTTGTGTTTAAGTTTGCATTCTTGAATTATTTTTTTTTTTATTTTTAAAAATAGTTGTTAAATAAAAACCGTTTTATTTATAAAAACCGTTCCTACGATAAAAAAAAATCACACTTTTTCACATTTTCTAAAGAAATAATTTTTTTCCGCTGAAAACTATTTTACGTACTTTTTTCCAGCAATCAGTCAGAAAAATCGAATAAAAACTTTGAAGTTCCTATAATATTTTTTCCAAATTTTTTTCGAAGCTGTGACCGCACATAAGAGCAAATACGTACGATCCGGTCGTGCAATTTGTTTCGACGTTTGCGAAACACCTGCCCAGAAGTTTTACTCGAGCATAAAGGTTTTATAAATTGTAGCCAGATCAGAAGGGGAAAAAACTTCTTGCATCGATACTGTTGCTTCTAGCAACAAGTCGGAATAAATGAAGGATGTTTTCGATAATTGTCAGTCTCTTTATTAATTTTAAAAAGTAGGAGGGCTACAAATTTCCTGGAAATTTATATAATGCTTATATATTTAAAACAATACAAAAATAATTTTTAAATTCCTTACTTTTAGTATCCTTCTTGTTCATTTGAGTTTATAATTGAAAATGAAAAAATTCATATTTTCACTTATGTGAAAATGTTTGTTATTTTTTTTAAATAGTTGTTACTATAGCAACAAACAAAATTTTATCAAATCAAATTCTACCTCCTAACGTATTTGTTGTTTTTTTTTTTTTTTACAAAGTAGAAATTAGAAAAATATTTAATATAACTAAAGAATTTTTTTTTTTAAATAAATCAAAACTGGTACGTTAAGAAATGGCATGGTAGTCAGAGATGTTGTTGATACCAGTGTCATCAACACTCCCCCCGGTATGACGACTCTCAATCATAGGGTCGACTTATCCTTCAAAACATCGAGGACTGCTAGCTTCACAGCGGGTCTTTCGTATATTCCAGATGTTGTTTGTACGGTTGCCTTGCGAACTTGTCCATCTTTTCCAAGTTTGACTTCTATCACTCGCCCCTTCGGCCAAAGATTTCTAGGATTTACTTCATCTGCAACTATAACGATATCTCCAACACTGATTGGCTTAACAGGTTCAAACCATTTTGTTCGACGAGTTAATGTCGGCAGATATTCACGAAGCCAACGTTTCCAAAATGCATTGGCATACTGCTGGGATTTCATCCAATTTCGCCTAAGGAGACTGTTGTCGTCGGTAAGTATGCTGTCTGGCTTTTCCCCGCTAGATGAACCTAGCAGAAAATGGTTCGGTGTCAGTGCTTCATCGTTGTCATGTTCCAGTGGAACATAGGTTAATGGTCGTGAATTAACCACACGCTCAACCTCGAGCAGCATACTGTGTAGTAATTCTTCAGATGGGTTACGCGTTGGTAATATACGGCACAGGGTCTTTTTTACTGACTGAATAAGCCTCTCCCAGCTTCCACCCATATGTGGTGAGGCTGGCGGATTGTAGATCCATTTTGTGTTTGAGCTTGAAAATTCGTTTGCCAGAACAGGTTGCTGCTCTTTTAAAGCTCGTTTCAATTCTGTTTCTGCTCCGTGAAAGTTGGTTCCGTTGTCGCAACGTATTTCTTTTGGAACTCCTCGACGTGCAATGAAACGCTTTATAGCAAGGATGCAAGAGTCCGATGTCAGGCTATTTGATATTTCCAAATGTATGGCGCGTGTTGTCATACATGTGATCAACACACCCCACCTTTTTTCGGTATGTCTACCTATTGTTACATACATAGGACCGAAATAGTCAATTCCGATGAAGGTGAATGGTCGACTGAACGTTGAAAGCCTCGCTAATGGGAGATCTCCCATTTCGGGTGGCTGTGGTACGGCAGCTTGATTTTTGCAAAATTGACAGTTCTTACGTTCCTTTTTGATAGCAACTCGTAAATTCGGTATCGAGAATTTTTGTCGAACTTCATTTAAAACCGTCTCGTTGTTATGATGATGATACTTTTCGTGGTATGATTTTATCACCAGACTAGTGATAGGATGTCCTTTGGGTAATAGTATCGGCCGTTTCGAGGCGTTGGTTGCTCCAACCGCTACATCAATTCTTCCACGAAGCCGTAAAACACCATATGAGTCTATGTATGGTGATAACTTACGAATTGGACTTGATTTGTCCAGAGGTTTCCGATGTTTTAGAGGCAAATCCATATTGTTTTTTAAAACCGTTATCTCATCACCATAGGATTCGAGTTGAGCTTGGCGATATAAGCAGATCTCAGCTTCCATGTACTCATCACGAGTGAAATAATCTTCTGTTCTTTTTACAGCTTTTGTTCTCTTAGTTGATGCATTCCAGATAAAACGAGAAGCGAATGCTTGGGTACGTACCAGCTTCCTCCAGGTGGAATGGTGATCAGGTGCAGCTAATGCACTGATATGTACTGCATGATGAAACATCACAGATGGTCTAAGTTCCTCTGCGGTTGCTTGAAGCTGTTTTAAATTTACAGGCCATTCGCTCTCCACTTGCATTAGAAAAGGTGGACCGACAAACCAACGTCCATATCCGTCAAAGTTTGGAACCTTTTGCCATTTAGTAGCATCATCTGCAACATTTTCTTTTGTTGGTACATACCTCCACTGATGTGTATGCGTTGTCTCAAGAATCTCGCTTACTCTGAATCCAACGTATTGTTTATAGTTGCGATGGTCCGACTGAATCCAGGAAAGGACTGTTCTGGAATCTGACCAGTAAAATTCTTCCGTGAATTCAATTGTGTGAAATTTTTTTACGTTATTTGCTAACCGCGTTCCTAGTCTTGCCGCCTCCAGCTCGAGTCGTGGTATTGAAGTCAGACTGAGGGGTGCGACTCTAGTTTTAGCCGTGATAATTCTGCATTCCACTTGTTGGCCTCTGGTCACACGAATATAAGCGACTGCAGCAAATGCATTGATGCTAGCGTCAACAAAGACATGCAATTGACAAGAATCGTGGTCACCAAATCTGATGTTCTTTAAGTAACATCTGGGAATTTGTACATGACTGATGTTCTGAAGATGATTCACCCACAAGCACCACTTTTCATATAAGTTATCAGGAATCCGTTCGTCCCATTCAATCTTAGATCGCCAAATTTCTTGCATTAGAATTTTGATGTAAATCAAAACATTTGCAATCAATCCTAAGAGGTCGAAAATTGTCATTAACATTCGTAGCACTTGTCGTTTGGTTGGACTTTCTTTTCCAGACAGGAATCCACTCTTAATAGCCTTTGGGGATACTTCATAAGTAAATGTGTCCGATTTTGTACACCACCACATTCCCAGCACCTTTTCGGCTGTATTCTCCGGGTTGATGTCCAAACTGTGCTTGTGGTGTCGTTTTTCTCCAAGGGCTTCAATGACTTTAGTTGAATTTGAAATCCAATTTCTTATTTCGAAGCCACCACGTTTGTGTATAAACTTTACTTCATTGGCTAACGTTATAGCTTCCTCTTCGGTATCTACACTATCCAATAGGTCGTCTACGTAATGGCTTTGAAGAATGGAGTTTACAGCGCGTGGATATTCTTTTGAAAATTCTTGTGCGTTTTTATTTTTAACAAACTGAGCACAGCTGGGGGAACAAGTGGCTCCAAACGTCAACACTTGCATTACGTAGACATCTGGTGTGCTTGTTAAATCATTGCTCCAGAGAAAACGTTGTGCATGCTGGTCTTCACTTTTAACGCCAACTTGGTGAAACATTTCACGAATGTCAGCACACAATGCGATTGATCGTTCTTGAAAGCGGTATAAGACAGAAAGAAGGGATATAAGCTGATCTGGCCCCTTCAGCAATAGGGAATTTAAAGAAACCCCGTGAACCTCAGCAGCGGCATCCCACACTATTCTGGTTTTTCCTGGTTTATTAGGATTTGTAACAGCAAATATGGGTAGGAACCATGTTCTAGGAAAATGTTGTTGGAGTTCCTCTGTAGACAGCTTGCGGATATAGCCTTTGACTGAATACTCTTGGAATTGATGCTTGAGATTTTCCGCTAGCTCTGGGTTACGACTTAATTTTTTCATTAAACAGTCATGTCTTCTAAGAGCCATTTGAAAACTATTTGGCAGCTTCACATTATCATACTTCCATAGAAGACCTGTTTCAAATCGATTTCCATGTCTTATTGTTTGAGTTTGAAGGATTTCGCAGGCACGCTCCTCTTCTTTTGACATGATTGACTTGTTTGAATCTGCAACCCCGAGACTGTCTAGGGAGAAATACTCCTTCATCATATTTTGCAGAATATCATCGTTTTTCTTTGCACACTCGCACTCATGAAAACTATTAAAGTCAGAAGTTGGCTCACCATTACAATTTATTTGGCCTGATGATGGTCCATATGCAATCCATCCAAGTCGTGTCTTCGTTGCTACTGGATCGCCTTCACCCCCTTCTACAACTTTTAGGGGAATCGCTAGTTTTAGATTGTCAAGTCCAATCAATATCCGAGGAACTGCTTTCTCATACGACTCAATGGGATACCCTCGCATATAAGGAAACCTTATCGCCAATTGTTTTGCGTCTAAGGATTGCTGTGGTAAGCTTAACGACTGCACTGTCCTCACAATTGGAATCAAAAACTTCTTGACCGGATTACTAGTTCCCGAAATCTGGACAGACACCATTCTTGAATCATTCTCATTGCGATGTGCATTTCCTGTCCATTTAAGATAGAGTGGCTGATGTTTACCTTTGAGTTTCAACTCATCTGCGAGGGAATCCTCCATCATAGTAAGTGATGAACCGTCATCTAAGAAAGCAAACGTTTCGATTTGCATTTCGTTGCTATGCAAAATAACAGGCACTACCCGGTATTTAATATCTTGAACAAATCCATGTGTATTACAGTTAAACGGTTTTCCTTCTATTACAGGCTGTTGCGAATTGACTTCTCTGTTCTGAATTGTTGATGATGTAGCTGTAGGTTGATTACTGTGTTTGTGTAACAGTCGATGATGTCTGTATGTGCAACCATTTATTCCACAGGAGCCTGTTACTTGACATCGAGAAGTATGTGACTTGAGGCATGTACGGCAAAGTCGATTTTGTTTGACGGTATCCCATCTTCCTCTGAGACTCATACTGTAGAATTGCTTACAGGATTCAATGTCATTGCAGGACTGTTTACAAACAATGCATTGCTGTTTAGTAATTGTTGGCTTCTTGTCACCTTCTTCAGCATGAGCATGAACATGTCCTTTCTCCTTTCTACGTGGTTGTATTTTTACATCGGGATCAAAGGATGTACCTGGGCTGACTCTACATATGTTATCTATGAGTCGCAATAACCATTCGTTGAAGTCCATCAAATTGAAATATTCCATATACTCAGTATGTGTGGCCCAGCTTAACATCAGTTGCGTAGGTAACTTTTCGACAAGTTCTTCTAGAAGTTCAGCATTATCCAAATAAGAGTGCATTTCACATGCCTCCATTGTTGCAATCAAATTTTGAACAGCTAGTGAGTAAGACACAACAGTTTCCACCCTCTCCACATTTATTTTAGGCTCGGCTTGAACTTTTTGAAGAAGGGTTTTGATTATTACTTTGGGTCGCCCATACATAATTCGGAGTGTATGCAATATTTTCGGTACATTTGATGGCATCATCAATCTACCTCGCATTGCTTCCAGGACGCGCCCTTTTAAGCATCGCTGCAATCGCAAAAGGTTTTCTTCATTGCTGAATCCACAAAGTCGTGTACTGCTTTCAAAAGAGCTGATGAATAACGGCCACTCTTCAGGGCTTCCATAGAAATTTGGAAGATCTCTTGACATTGAATGTCGGTTTGCAATTTGCATACTGTTTGGTTGCGCTGTTGCTTCTGTATGCATTTGTTGTCTGCTCTGAAATGCATTAGTCGTCTTTAGAGGAACTGGTGCTGATGATTGAGGTACTCTGTACTGTGGAATTCCCTTCGTGATATGAGAAGAATGAGGTGCTGCATCCATGTGGTAAGTTGGTTGAGTTGCTTGCAATGCCAGTGTTGTATTATTCACTTTAGCCGCATTTTGCTGTTCAGCTCCGTCTACCTTTGGATTGTTTTGTACCCACTTCTCAACCGCCACCTGCCTAGTACTTTTTCTTGAGCAGGATGCGATGTCACTTTGGTTTCCTTCCGCCAGCAGTTCGTATTTTTTTCGCAAATATTCCTCATCGTTTTGCTTTTGACGCTCTTCTCGCTGCTTTTCAAGGGTCCTTGCTTCCTCCAGCATTTGAAGTTCGATGGCAATTCGGTTCTGGCGAGTCGTTGACAAAGTATTTCTGGAACCAATAGATTGTGCCGTTGTGGTTTTGCTACTGCTTGTATCGTGGCAGGCAGCACACATCCAATCCTGGTTCTCGATTTCCGTAGTAACATTAACACACGAAAAATGGTACCAACATTTGCAGTTATCGCATTGGACCATTTCGTCATTGTCTGGAACTTTACAAATGTTGCAGCTGAAGACATCTGTATTGATTATTCGGTTAGCGTTTTCAATTCGGCTACTCTTGCGAGGATTTTGAGCCTTGTCTTGTTTAAAAGACATCTTGGTTTCTTTTAATTAAATTAAAAGAAATTTGTAGAAATTGTTGCTTCTAGCAACAAGTCGGAATAAATGAAGGATGTTTTCGATAATTGTCAGTCTCTTTATTAATTTTAAAAAGTAGGAGGGCTACAAATTTCCTGGAAATTTATATAATGCTTATATATTTAAAACAATACAAAAATAATTTTTAAATTCCTTACTTTTAGTATCCTTCTTGTTCATTTGAGTTTATAATTGAAAATGAAAAAATTCATATTTTCACTTATGTGAAAATGTTTGTTATTTTTTTTAAATAGTTGTTACTATAGCAACAAACAAAATTTTATCAAATCAAATTCTACCTCCTAACGTATTTGTTGTTTTTTTTTTTTTTTACAAAGTAGAAATTAGAAAAATATTTAATATAACTAAAGAATTTTTTTTTTTTAAATAAATCAAAACTGGTACGTTAAGAAATGGCATGGTAGTCAGAGATGTTGTTGATACCAGTGTCATCAACAGATACCGAAAATCTAAGCACTTAGCAGCGTTTTTAGAGAACTCAAATATATGGGCGTTCCAACGGAGGTCGTCGTTGACACACATGCCGAGAACTGAAAACTTTTCGGTGTCTTCGATAAAAGTGCCATTCATGGGGGAAATGTTTAGCTTTAACGACAGAAAGCAGCATTGAGTTTTCGAGCCATTAAACTCGCACGATTTCCATTACCATATTTGACAATGCTGTGTAAATTGGAGTTTAATGAGCTAAACGCCATTTTATTTCCTTAAAAAACGTGAAAAAGTGTGAATTTTTTTTTAAACATCGTAGGAATGGTTTTTAAATAAAACGGTTTTTTAATTAAAAATTTAAAAAAAAATTATTCAAGAATGCAAACTTAAACACAAAAATTATTTAAATTTAAAAACAAAATTTAAAATAATCCGACTACCCATTTTCAAAATATTGATTAAAAAAAAAAAAAAAATTATTTCAAATACAAAAACAAAGTTTTCGAAAATATTTAAAAATAAAATTACTAGGGCTCCCAACAGTTTTCTGAATATCAATTTTGATTGAAATCGGATGACAAATGTTCGATAAAGTCGAAGAAACAAAAACAGTTCTATGGGAGGTACCGTTTTTAGCCCACCATCTTGAATTTCTTTTTCAACAAAACATATCCTACACCTACAATAGTACACTGATTATTTTTCATAAAAATTCTTGTAGCCATTTCCTAGAAAAATGAGCCTTTACTTGACGGTTAAATGACAGGTACCGTTAATATTTAAGCTAAAAAAAAATTTAATAAAGTCCTCTGTAGAATGTAAAAAAACCTTATGTTCCTTATTCCTTATTTGAAGACGATCGGCCAAACCGTTTAAGCTGTAGTTCAATATACATCCGTACAGACGGACAGACAGACATAATTTTGCCAAGTAACTCAAATATGTGTCTATCATCGTAGTGTCATGTCTGATTGTTAGAATTTTTTTTTAGAAATGCATAACTTAACCTTATAGTCTCTATAAATCGCAAGTAAAAACGCAATTGACACAACATTATTGTAAATGAAACAAGCCTAAGTAATGAAAGAACAGAATTAATTTCAGATAAAAGTTCGATGATAAGCATGATTAAGAGAGTGGGCCACAAAACAGAACCCTGAGGCACTCCAGCAAGCATTTTGTGAATTTCAAACATATATCGAGCGAACCAAAAGGTAGAAACTTAAAAAAGGAAGAAAAGACTATATAACAAAAAGCCCACTTTTTTTTTTATAATAGAGCTTGGTGTCAAGCTATCAAACGTGTTTCAAATAATTTCCAAAAGATTTAAGGATTCATTCTAGTTTTTTTCTCCATTTTTGCGCTGGCGTCCAAAGATATGTCTCGAAGTACCAAAGGTGCCCCAATTCCTGCAGACTGAAAAAGAACACAAGAAAATTGTACGCAGAAAGTGTAAGAACCTGAACCTTCACCTCCCCTCAATATTAAAAATTAATTATTACTAAGTTACTGTCTTTAATACACGTTTAGCTTATGCTCATAAGGAATGACACTATTCATGTTGCTTAAAGTTCAAACAGACAACAAGATTACCTTACCGAAGCCACCCTCCAGGGTAATCCTCTTACACTTTCCTTCCTAACTTCATACGTCTAGCACGTACAGCTCTTTAAATGCAGAAAGCGTGTGTGAAACCGGTGTGTGTTGCCTTAGCCGTTTTATTTTCTTGTCAATATTGTAGCCGCAATGTAAGCATGCAATTGCGAACACACACAAAAAAAAGAAGAATTTCCACGCTCTGTGGGAATATTGCGGAAAATTCTCCTTTGCACCTGAAAATCACCACACACACGGTTTGCAAGTGTACGATGAAAAAATAGTCCTCGTCCTGCAATTTTTTCTGGATAAAAAGGATGAGAAAAGGGAAGGTGCACACAAAAAAGGCACTGATACCGCACCGCATGCTCCGCTAACACAGTGCACCGACGAACGTTGGAAAATACGGTGGGCAACCAGAAAAGTGAATAATCGAGAAAGTGGACGAAAAGTTCCTCCACCCCCAAGTGACGTCACGTTTCGCGATGGACTTCATATGGTTGCGGTGGTGTTGTGCTTCTTTTTGTTGCTGTAGAGTAGATAGATTAATGCACTGTACTGACGCTGAAGCGCTAAGGTTGTTTTATTTTCGGCACTGGGATGTGGGCAAGTATTTTCTACTCAAAGGATTTTTTTTTTTTTTTCAAAATTTGATCCTTGCAGAATTGCGCCACATTCTCGATTGTGTGTTAAGTGTGCCAATGCCATCATCATCATCATCTCGTCGTCCTGGCCGCCCGACAAAAAGATGAAGAAGAGTTTATTTTTTCGGCTTCCCATTCCAGATCAGGATTTGCTGTTCGTGGTCTGGTGGATGGCATGCGGTTAGGTCATCTTTGGTAGCATAGCATACAATTGGTTTACCAGCGACGACACAAGTGAGGGGAGTGGAGGTCGAAAAAAGGATAGCTAAAGATTGTTCGTTTTTTCGAAAGATTTTTTCCTTTTTTCGGGGGGTGCGGATGGAGTATGTTAACTTTGAATTCGACCAGGACAATGATTTTTTCTTGTACGATTTTTGTCCCACTACCAGAGGGACTGTTGGCCTGAAGACCGATGAGGTGTTACGTGTTATTGTATCGGAATGGTGCTATTTTTTTTGTTCCAGTTGGATGGATTGAGGTGGGGTGGTTTTTTTTTGGTGGGTTTTTGTCGATGCTGAGATTCCGTCATGGATTTGATTAAGCGATAGGACGATGTGCTTGCTGCTGTTTGCTGCTACAGGTTGTTGCAATTGATATGTCATTTAGGTTTTTTGTCTGTGAAAAGGGAAATCGGAAAGTCGAGTCGAGGGCGGGCGTGGTGGAGTAAATGGGGATTTTCATTGAGAGGGTTTTCTTGGTGTTTTATTTGTGAGAATACTCACGTGTGGCAGATGTTTTTTGGCCTCTTAATCGAGAGGGCCGCAATCTGTTGACATTGTTGAGGAAATGCATGGAGGGAAAATGTTTTTTTCTTTTTTTTTTATTGTACACCGCAGTGATTTGAGGGAAAGTCCTTGTTTTGAGTTGTTTTGGTATTATTTTCTTGTGCCATTTTTTAATCAATTTAAATGGGAACTGAAATCAATTGAAGGAAACAATTTAAGGTTTTAAGCTCAATTTACTACATTTCGATTAATTTGTTAATAAGGAATAGGTTTTTTTGTAATTTTTTGTAAGAATTCAATTCACGCCTGAGCATCTGTAAGGATAGAGTTGGAAATTCGGTGAGCTGGGCACAAACAAAGCTCATATGAGTAGAGAAGAACCCACTCGGAAAATTTTTGCAGCTCTTTTTATGGTAGGAGGCAGTTTGGCAGACCTTGTTCGTAAGAAGAATGGGGTAGACTGTGACCAGGGGCCATTACTGAATGTTGTCGACCAGCGATCGGGATGAAATGAAAGAAATTGTTGAATGAGGCCTGTACTAGATTGCCGTTGTTGTTCCGTGCGATGATGATACTGACTTAAGGCGTTATTTTCTTCATGGCAACACCAGATAAGTTGGTTATGCTGTATTTTGGTCAGTATGGTATTCTAAATCTCAGATTTGCTTGCACTTTATTCGAACATCCTTATTCGGCATCCCAAGATCCTGCGATTTTAATCACAGATCAAAAATGTTTCAATTTTTATTATTCAGTGTGAAGTGTTGGATTCAAATAAGATCCAGAGTAAGCCTTGTATAAATCCAAAAATTGGCAGCATTTGTATGTTGTAAGTAAAGTAAGAACCAATCACATGATTACCACAGTCCATAGACCATAATACATATTTCGGCACGAGAAGGAGACCAACAACGACTTAAACCGGAAAAACACAAAAGACTGAATGTGTTTTCTTAATTTTATTTGCAATGCAGAATGCAGTGCAGAGCAGAGTAGTAGTTGAGTCTTAAAGGGAGTCTTCACTCTTCAGTCTTAATTTAAGAGCGAGCCGAGTCAGTCGAGTTATGAGCTATGTCGTTGCTTTAGTACGTGCGTATTGTGCAGTATATGATTGCAATTAGTTTTTTAATAAACTGTACTTATCTATTATTTTAACACGGAATCTGGATTATCTGTATTAAGTCGGTCTTGGGTTATTGCGGTGTCTATTTCCCTTAAGAGCATCAAGTGCTTTTCGCAGGGATGTAGGATCTTCATAAAACAAGTAATAATTGATTCACTTGTGAGTCTCTCACCTTACCTTACCTTTTAGCAGTTGACAAAGGATTGCTGTAAGGGACTCACGACTAAATGTATTTTGTTTTTCATTACATCAAATTTATTTAATTTGATATTCATTAGAAGTTTTAATTTTTGTTACGTCAATAGTCTCTGAATCATATTATTTGGACCATATTATTTCTTCCCCAAAATATGTGTCTACCAACACCAGGAAGGATATCAAATTAAATATATAAAAAAAAATTCTGACATCAATATCTGTTTTCTTTTTTCCAAATTATGTTTGTCTGAATTTTTGAATAAATTTCAATTGACTTTCGAATAAAATTATGTTTTATGACCCTAGCCACGGTTATTGCTTTGGCATCGGAGTCACTTTATCGAAAATTATTATTGAATGTATACCTAATTACGAATTCCATTTGCAAAATTGAATTCACATGTGTGGGCAGTATACAGAATATATTTATGTTCCTTTATTCGTTTGGTTTCGTTTTTTTTTCCTTTTGGAAAACGAAAAACATCCTTTATCACTTGGTTGACAAAAATTTCTCAAAAAAAACTGTTAGCACACACAAAACAAGCTTCGCATAAACACGGCCTCTTAACTCCCCATCAATCCATACAGAACTCTATTGACATGTCTCTGTCTTTTTTTTTTTTGGCAATATTTTGTCCTTACTTTCCGTCACAACCCCATCAGATTCCCGATTCATCACAAATAATTGGCACAACGAATAATGACGAATCTACTCCAAAGTGGATTTTGTGTGTATGGAGTTCGCCCTCAACAACCACACGTCAAAATTTTTGACTTCAAAAAAGGACACTTCAAAAAAAAAAGGCAGGAAGAACACGTCATGCATCCAAGCTAGAAGGGCCAACAGGAATTCCATTAAATCGGGAACTAAAATCACTTTATGTCAAAATTAAGTTTGAGCCGCCACACACTGAGGTTCAATATAGAGAAGCTCGGAACATCGGTTCAGTGATGCTACGCCTGCATTTGCGGCCAATTTACCTTTTCCTATACAACACAAAAATCCGACGAAAAAATGCCGTCTCCGGATGGATGTTCCTTCCTCATCCCGAAACTAGAGGTGCTATTTGGGCACTCCAGAGTTCGGCGTGCCTAGCTCAGGTGTATCGAACCCATTCCTAGCTGTGCTCTTTTATCTCGCGTATTGCATTCTGATGCGACATGAAAGCGTAGCCGATATATACCGAGCGCTTCGCCCACCATCTCACCCAACTCCCTACACACCTTAGGGATGAAAAATGAGTTCCAATGAGCTCAAACATTTAGGCAAAAAACTGATAAAATATTTTTTCTGTCCAATCTCCTTTTTAGGTTTCTTTTTTTGGCGGGAAGGCAAAAAAAAGATGGCAGCTTTTTTCTAGGGGTGAAGTACCACCCCCACCCCAGCATACGTCTGCGGATGCAATAATAATTATTGTTGGATGCACCGATTATGCTCGTCATAGCATTTCACCTAGCACCACAGAGTGAATGCTGTACATTGCAATGAATGATTATCGGCTGGGTGTTGCTCGGGGGGTGGGAATGGGAAGGCTGGATGTGGTAGATACTGCCACTGCGTTTATATATTGGCGAATGATGGGACAAAGAGTTGGACCTTTACGTTTTATTTGTGTGCATTTTGGAACCTGGCTATGGCCGAAAAGCGGCAAAATCAATTTGACGTGTGTAGTATATGCCGGATGCACTTCCTCTTGGGGGTGCGTAAGAGGGGTTGATTTTTATTTTATTTTGTTGAGTTTTTTTTTGGAAATAAGGAATAAAAATAGAAAAAGGCCATTTTTATTTATGCCTATTTCTTTTTTTTATGCGTTGTTGTTGTTGCTGTTTTTTTCGGGTAAAATGACAGGCCAGCACAAAAATATAATTTACACAAAATTAGTGGAGGACGCGCCTGGTCATGTGTGCACACATTGAAAAGCGTCGGTGGAGAGTCCATTTCGATTATATTTGGATGCACATTGGAACAAGGTTTTGATGTTCACAACCGGACATCATTCGGAGGCAA
Source organism: Platycheirus rosarum (assembly GCA_963971375.1). Taxonomy (NCBI): domain Eukaryota; kingdom Metazoa; phylum Arthropoda; class Insecta; order Diptera; family Syrphidae; genus Platycheirus; species Platycheirus rosarum. The sequence goes on from OZ020508.1 coordinate 10,514,871, forward strand.
ATATTCGCTGATTAAGTTGAGTTTGTGTGCTGGAATAGTGCAAGTGGAGGTAGACGAGTTCTAGAATGTATTTTTTCTACCATCTATCTGAGCAAATCAAACAAAAAAGAAAAAAACCTAAAAAAAAATTAAAGACATGAGAGAGAGGTGGTGCGATTCTGATATTTTTAGGTGCGAGAAACAGATTAAAGTGTTTTTTTGTCCTGCCGAATTCAAGTTGTAAATATCGATTTTTTTGCGAATTAATATTGATGAGCAATTGCTTACAAAGGTTTTAAGTTAAAAAAAAAACAATTTCTTTTAAACTTTAGCACTTATTTTAATTTAAATTCAATCATCAGTTCTAAAGATGTGTCTAGATAACATTTGAATTTTTCAAAAACTATTTTTTTTTTTTTATTAATTGGAAACTATTTAAAGAATCTCAATTAATAAACGTTCTTACGTAAAATCAAGTTTTTTTTATATATTTAATTCATTTAGGGATTACATCTTTAATGAACGTCGGCAAAGGGATGATCTTCTGGCATGCATCCTCTTTAGCCTGGCATTGGAGAAAGTGATGCGTGAATGTGGTACGTCAACAAGAGAGACTATCGTCACCATCAGGTCAAGCCAGATATTGGCTTACTAAGACGATATAGACAGAAAACCCTAGGGCTGAATATTAAACGTGACAACAACATAACAAAGCAGAAGTGTTGGTCCAACAATCAGGGTAGTGGAGCATGAATTTGAAGAAGAGCAATTTTTTAACCACCTTTGTTCAAATGAAGCAGTCGATAATACTATGATGAAGGAAAAAATACACGGGCGGCTGTTAAAATCCAACAGAACCAACCATAGGCTGTAGATGCTCTTCAAATCCATAAATCTTAAGATAAAAACTAAGCTCCTGAAAGCAGAAAGTGCCCTTTAACCGCGTTCGAGAGGAAAATCTTACGGAGAATTGTTAGCTCCATGTGCGAGGGAGGACAATCCTTGGGAAGATACAATCATTAATTGTATGAAATCTGCCTTTGGCTAGATGTTGTTGAAAAAATAAATACATTTATTGGCGCGACAGTTCCTTAAGGAGCCAACCTAACCACACTAACCAACACTAACCACTAAGCCACGGGGCACTACAAATCCATAATAAAATAATGAAAAAATAATATAAAATACGTTAGAAGGGTGGCGTAGAACAGGACGCCCGAAGCTTTTAGGGAGCGCAACTGGGTGGCATCGGTCAGGTATGGGGATGCTGAACGAGGCTCAGACCGGATCCCGGTTGTTGCACCGATGATGGTTATAATTAATTTAATAATAAGAAACAGATTGGACAGATTTCACCAAAACAACATGGCAGACTCAGGCTGTCAAAAACAATCCGGCTACTTGCAAAACTCTAACTGAAGATCGAAGAGCTAGATCGTACAACTCACTGTCTTTCAATCTATCTATATCATAGGCTTAAGATAAACTACAAATATGCTGGTGCGTGAGACAAGGTTTTGATATTTTTTGATCCAAATTTTTTTTTGCATTTTTGGATTCTTCCTGCTGTTCACATAGTTTCCTTTTGAATTAATTATTCATTAGTAACGGTTCCATTCTGAAAACGTTTTTTAAATTGCAAACTTTCTCCCCGGCTTTTCAATTAAAAACTAAGTATTTTTTAAGGTGCCTAAGCACCTACACAGCTTAAGTCTACCTTACGCCTATGTAAGCCAACCTTGAAATTATCGATTCATATCTTACCAACAAAGATGGTGCATCTGCATCAGCAAACTCTCTCTTGTCCCAATCTGGCTTAACTTAGTTTTGAAATTCTGATGGACCACATGGTACAGTTACATATAATTATAAAACAAATATTGAACCTTCGGAAATGTCGGTTTCTCTTTATTTTAGGTCTGATTTTGTGAGATGAATCATGTTATTCAACATTTTATACATTGGGGATTCTGCTGTACAAACAAGAATAATTTTTCCACCTCACGCTTACTCTCAAAGGTGTTACAGTTTCAGATAATTCCTATACTAGAATTTTTCTTTCAGGTTAGAAGACAGTTTCTCTTTACTTTATCTACCTTACTCTTACATGATGATGAATGTTGTAATCAGAAGTTGCCTCGCTTTTTCAGTCATAATTGAAATTAAAGGGCTTGGGAAACACTCATCCCTTCAAATATATAAATATCTAGAATTTATTGAAGTCCTGACTAGTTATAAAGAACGTCTACCCATATCGACTCATTACAGAGGCGTAGGGTCCTTGAATACTGATGTCTAGATCGCTAAGCAAGGAATAGCTTTTTCAGATTGGAGTCCGTCACCTAAACTTCAAGCTGGTACTAATGGATTGCAATTGGAAGTAGAGTTATCAAAACAATTCTGTTGTTTACACCTAGAGGAATTTGGAGTTCTTCAGTGGCTTAGGTTCATCTTGTTTCGGTCAATACTCCTTCATACATGTCAATGACTATTTGACGATAGTCTTCTCTGTCAAAAAGGCTGAGTTTGACTTTTGTTTTTATGTCATTCGAAGATGTACATATAAAGTTTTACATTTTTGGTTGATGGTGCTTTCGAGCATTGACAGGTTTTCCAAGTGTAAACCTTGTCTTGGAAAAGTCTGACTCATGATAACAATTCGAATTTGAGAGACAACTGTTGGTCTCCTTCAATACCTCAGATTCAAGTTATTCGTTGATATAGTTAAGAGCTCAAAATTGGATCTGCACGGATCTGTTGCGCCCACAATGTACGTTATGCTGTTTATTTCTTAAGGGTTTAACTTTTTAAGCTGAGCTACTAGGAAGGATCTACTAGCATTCACTTAGTTGAATCATACAAGATGTTGTTAAATAAACAAAACTTTCTTATTAAACAAAGGATACAGGATATCACCGATTTTCTTCAAAAAATCGAAATAAAAGTCAGCTTTTTAGAGAAACCTATACAAAACCCCCAAGCTTATACTCCTAAAAGTCATGAGCAATATATCACTTAAAATGTAAATTTACTTACACTTAGTTCTAGTTACACAACCATATTACTTTCCACCATTTCTCCAAATTCACTCCACACCCATTTTGGGGGGGGGGGGGGATGTCATGCAGGCATTTGTGCGTATATATGCAAATCTTCCCGAAACAAAAGACCAAAAAGAAACAAAATGATATAAATTCATTAGAAGAATATTCCAAACAAATCCTTGACACCATTTCACGAGACCATAAAACAGCCATTCACCAAACGAGAGCAAACGAGAATGAATGTACTTACTTCCATCCGCATGTGAATCCTTTAAGCGCCCGTCGTCGCTCGTTGCCACACCGAGCCGCGGTACATACCGTGTCAAGCTGCTCTATGGCCCAAACACACATTCCATCGAGCAATGTATGGCAATAAAAATCAAAAATAAAGGATAACCTCCTATTTCCTCTGCTCGACTGTACGACTCCTAAAGAATGAGCTTGCATCATACATGCTGAAAAGTAATACACATTTTTGGCCTATACAATATTCAACAGGCATATCCTTGCGTCTCCACTACTCCATAGACGAGCTCCACTCCGCATGGAGCCATGTGCTTTATGTGCTATGTAATGGACTCGCTCGATCCATAATATCCTGCCACACACATTCGCACCACATATAGGCATACAGCCTTGTAAGACGATGAACGACATATAGAAGGACGAAAAACCCCATTCCGCATCTATACATATTATAAAGAATCATCCTGGATAGAGTACAAAGAAATCCCAGCTTGTAAGCCAATTTGCACTTATCCTTATCTGATTCCATGTCATTTGTATAATATCCTTCGCAGCCAAAAAGAGTCAGCCACCGAAAAGCGCACAAGAAAACGAGATGTTCATTCCATTCCACTTTTGTTAGTCCTCCTGCTAGTCCTATTCCTATTCTTATTCCCACAGCCCACTATGAGGATAGAGGACGTGTTCCCGAACCAGAGAAGGTGGGAGTTCATTGCTAAGCCCATTTATGGTTATGGCACTCCGTGCAATGGCACAAAGTACATCCTTTCACTTTCTGTTGCTGAGATGCTCTTGCCGTTGTTGGCTCGTGATGTCTTCTTTCAAATATTTAAGGATATCGCATAGATTTAGCGAAACATCAAATCTACGCTTGTTTACAAATTCCATCTTCCTCCCGTTTTCTATAGATTTTTTGCGTCATTTTCATGGAATGGAGTCGGGGTGGTTGTGCCGAAGGTCGCAATAGCTTCGCAGACTCGTGCAGAAAGATTTCATTTATTAACGAGATGGGCTGTTTGTGAGACATGGTCAGGTTTCATGTGGAACGACCGTCGAGAGTTCGGTTATTTGTCCCTAGTTTTGCGTTACTATAAATGGCAAAAGGCCATTCGCCATCCGTCGACTATGCTCTCGGTAGGGTATATTCTCAAAGTGATTCCTGAGAAAGTGTACACTTTGTGTGATGGTGATGAAAAAATTATGAACTTGAACTTTATAGACACATTTACTTCAATGGTCATGGCCATCTGGATTTCGGATCTCGGATGTATGGTTTTGTAAGATTTGCAGTTCCACGTGCCTTGTGTGTGGCTTAATAATATAACGTCTTTTGTGCGTCACAATTATTGTTTGCCATGCTTAATAGTTTTACTTGTTAAAGGTTTTCATGAAAATGCGGTCTTTTTATAGAAGAAAATTATGTTTTTTATGAATGTCTTAATCACCGGTATAAAACAGATATTTCATGCTAGCTTTGGTTAGATAAACTTCAAGAATATATTTCTTTACTTTTGGGTTATGGTTTATTGTGCTGAAATACGTATATATGTTTAAAATGAAAATAAAAATTAAAGATTTTGGGCCTACAATTTAATCATTTAAAAAACATGCTGCTGAAGTTCCCCCCAACTAAGTTTATATACAATGACAGTAAACGCGAACGAAAATATACGAAATATACGCGACTTCAATGATCTACTCAGAGTAAAATCTTGCGAACTCATCTATCAGCATAATTATTTATTAAGACCTAATGTTGATTCATACGAAAATTTGGAGAAATGGTTTCCACAGTTTGTTAATAAATTCATAAATACGTTTTCTTTTAAAAGTTGGTATTTATGTTCCTTCAAACAATTCCCTGCCAAAGGTGAAAAAAAACTATTACGGCATTGAATTCAAAAGTGCAGAAGTGAAGTGAAATAAATTGCACGACTGGATCGCACGTACTTGCTCATATGTGCGGTCACATTGTAGAATAATATTTAAGAAAATTAAAGTGAACATCAAAGCATTTATTCGATTTTTGTGACTTTTGATTGTTCGAATAATGTACTTTAAATTGTATTGAGTAAAAAAATTTAAACGCCGTTTTATTTCTTTAAGAAATGTTAAAAAGTGTGAATTTTTTTTAAATCGTAGTTTTTAAATAAAACGGTTTATTTTTAACAACTTAAAAAAAATAAAAAAACAATTTAAGAATACAAACTTAAGCACAAAATTAGCATACATTTAAAAACCAAATTTAAAAAAAATCACCAACCCGTTTTCAAAAAATATTGATTTTTCAAAAATAAAAAAAATTATAATTATTAAAAATACAAAAAAAAAAAGTTTTCCGAAAAAGCTATTGCAAAACTACTTTAAGCTACCTACATCTTCTTGAATATCTATTTTGATAGAAATCGGATTGCCTACCAGTTTTCGAGAAAGTCGAAGAAAAAAACCGGTGCTATGGGAGGTACCGTTTTTAGATCGAAACAAAAGACCAAAAAGAAACAAAATGATATAAATTAATTAGAAGAATATTCCAAAGAAATCCTTGACACCATTTCACGAGACCATAAAACAGCCATTCAACAAACCGTTTTTAGCCCACCAAATATAATGCTTCCCTACATTAGTACACTGGTTTTTTTTTATAAAAAATTCTTGGAGCCGAGAAAAATAAGCTTTTACATAACTGAAAGGTACCGTTAATTTTTGAGCTAAAAAAAAATTTAAAAACCCCTCTGTAGAATGTCAAAATAACCTTAAGTTCTAAATTTGAAGACGATTGGCCAAACCGTTTAGGCTGCAGTCCAAAATACATCCGTATAGACAGACGAACAGAATTTTGCCAGTAGCTCAAATATGTTTGTATATGACATCGTAATGCGATGTTTGATTGTTATCTCAAAATTTTAAATCTGCACGAATGCATAACATGCATTATAGTACCTATAATCGCAACTTTTATAAAACATCTTTAAAACGAAAAACGAAACAAAAATATTGTATACATCCATAGAGGATTTGGTAAATCACTAGTTATTCATTGAAGTAAAGTTTGGAAGTGAACCTGAATCTTTATGGATGTGGCGGGATGACAAAACGCATAATGTCCATGGACATTATGTCTTTTTAAAAAAGTGGACATAATGTCTGAATTGAATTTTTTTTATTTTCAGTATGAGGTAGGTATAGGTGAAGCCTTATTTTTCTCGAAAACGACTCCAAGAATCCCCATGAAAAAAATCAGTGTACTATTGTTGGTAAGCATTATATTTAGGTGAAAAAAAAATAATATGGTGGGCTAAAAACGGTACCTCCCATTGGACCGGTTTTTTTTTTCGATTTTCTCGAAAGCTGGTTATCTGATTACTATCAAAATTGATATTCAAGAAGATGTAGGTAGCCTAAGTAATTTCGCATTAATATTTTTTCGAAAACTTTTTTTTTGTACGTTTAAATTTTTTTTTATTTTTGATAAGTCAATATGTGGAAACGGGTAGGTGATTTTTTTTAAATTCTGTTTTTAAATGTATGTTATTTGTGTGCTTAAAACGGTATTCTTGAATTATTTTTTTTTTATTTTTTAAAAAAAGTTGTTAAAAAAACCGTTTTATTTAAAAACCGCTCCTACGATTTCGAAAAAAAAATCATATTTTTTAACATTTCTTAAAGAAATAAAGTGCCATTTAAATTATTTCACCCAATACAATTGAACGTACTTTATTTAAACAATCAAAAGTCACAAAAATCGAATAAATGCTTTGATGTTTACTTTAATTGCAATTTATTTTAATAACTTTTGTTTATAAGTGTTATTTCTTTCTATCCGACACCTAGTCTGATCTTAGTATGTATGTTATGACGGAAAATGATAAAATTTAGTCAGCTATGTGGGATATAAGTCCTAATATTATTTGTGAATTTATAACTCACCTTGGTGAACCATAGTTTTACAATAAATTGTCGAAAGACCAGAGTTTTCGCAATTAAGTTTTAGAAATTTTTGAGAATATGATCCTTTTTCTTCCAAACCTAACTGACCACAACCTTAAAGTAATTGGTGCGACAGCTGACAGCTCCTTAAGGAGTCAAGGCATAGTAATTTATACTGTCTACCACTCCTGTGTGTATGTTGTGAACCTATAGGAGGGACTAAAATGTCTCGACGAGTTCTAACGGCTACATGAGATGCACTTTTTCGAGACAATTGTACTGTTGGAGGATTTTCCATGTCATCCCAAGAGGCAGTTCCCTGCTCGAAACAAGGGTAGCTCTGATGGGGTATCAAACCCAGATACTTTGGAATAGTAGTCCTACACACTAACTTTACACTTACCACAGGGAACTACAAACTTAATTATTGAGGTTTTATTTGCAGAAGCCACCTAAAATAAAAAAAAGACTTAAAGATCTCAGAAACCTACAAAACAGGCATTTTTATGACAACTGATATAACAATCTAATAGATGGTGTCCTATCAATGAAGCCAACACATTGTTTAAAGCGTAGGCCAAACTTCAATCGGACTAGAATTAAATAGTAACGCCATTTTCCCCACTTAGGTACTCCATCCATATTACTATCAAAAAAACCCTGAACCTCAACAATGAATCTTTATCTCGTCATTCCATCCTCAATTTCAAACGTCAAATTCAACTTCTGTGCGAGTTCACACACAAAAAGCGAAACTCAAACAATAATAGAAAAGTGATAATGACCATTTTGAAGGTCTATGTCATGATCCAAATCAGCTTCACTATCTGCCATTCCACTTGTTGCCAGTATTTCGCTTCTATTCATAGAAACAGTTGTAGACGTCAATGTTGTAAATATATCCATACAAACAAACCAAACACCAAAACTCACACCTACAATGCTTATAATTTGTAAAATAAAACAAACTATGACTGCGGATGGCCTTGATGGCGTTCAATAGCCTGGGCCTGGGTCTCGGTCTCGGTCTCCTTCTCGGCATTTCAATCGCTTAATGGAAGCTTAGAGAGCATTCGTCGTATAAAAAAGCAAACAAAACTCAGAGTATTCTATCTAATCAGTGGAATGGGCCTGCGGGGGGATTGTGGGGGTTGGCATGAGAGTTTGTCTGAATCTATGACTCAAAGTAAACATTCCAAGCCAGAGCCGGAGGGGGTATCTCTGACTATCTGGCACCGAGTTGTGGTGCGTCTGGCATGGATTTGTTTAGATATTTTTTAGGTTGGTTTTGTTGTTGTTGCTGATCTAATGTGGAAACTATGAATGGATATGGTAATTCGGATGGAGTTGTGGTCGTGGATAGGTAGACACGGCTGTGGCTGGTTTTTTGTTTTGGGTTAAGCAGACTTGATAGAAATAATGAAAAAAAAATCAATTGTACGCGCGCCGTCTAGACGTAGTCGGTCACGCTAGATGGAGAACCATGTTTACTTGATCTTGAACCTCAATAGAGAGTTTAGAAGAAGAGGTTTTTTCCGGTTGTTATTATTTTTGTTAACTTGAGATACTTTTGAAGATAATTACCTACATATGATATAGATGTTTTGCACATGAAATAAGAATTTTGTAAGTAGTTTGTAGCAGTAGAATTGCACAGTTATCAACTGCAAAAGGCTTCCAGTTGCATTTCATTTATGAAATACAAAAAAGGTAAAGTTGAACGCAACCTTAAACTAATAACCAAACTGTCAATGTCAAAACATTCAGGAAAAACACAAAGACATTTCCATTAAGGTAAAGTTTACGAACGGCAAACTTTCACAAAATAAAGGTTTTTCAATTGTCGCGTGTAGATTTTGACATCTGTCAAATCTGTTGTTTACTATTGAATTACTGGTGTCTTATGGGCATTGCAAGGTAAACTATTGAACAGCATGTCCAAATGATAAAACTTTACTATCAAAATAAGTGTTCGTTGGTGAAAACGTTGCATGCGATTCTCCCATAGACGTTGTGGCCCTTCACAGTTGAATCTTCAACAATTGGTGGCTAAAATTGAAACAAGCATTTCGGTAAAAAATCAGCCAAAATTTGTACGTTGAAGCCATTTGATCATATGCTACTTAAGTTTTCGGATAGAGCCCTAGAAATGTTCGACAAAGATAACGAATTTCATGCTAAAATAATCTTTAGGAGATAATAAAGCCCATTTTTGGCTAAGCGGCTTCGTCATCAAACAGAATATACGTTATTATTCCAGTTTGTTGTGCTTTTGGTTACACCATTTCATCCATAAAATTAAATGTAAGGTGTAGTTCTGGTACGAGAGGTGTCATTGGGCCGTAGTTTTTCGTTGATGAAAATGATCGTTCCTCGGTCAATTCCATGGTTCCACATTAAGGATGTATGAATTTAGTAAGGAGAAGGAACTAGCATAGCAACACAGTGGGTAAACCAATTGCCTTAGGGTCCTGGAAACATAATTCGAAAAACATCGTCTGACTTGCAGATATTTTTTTATGGAACTACGTTAGAGCATCTATGTCAAATAGTCGGAGTCATTAGAAAAGCTCTGGTCTTTTTCATCGTAATGTGTCATTGAAAATTGGCTTTATAGAAGATTGGGTTCAATGAATTCACCCTAATATTTACTAAAAAAAAAAACCCTTAATGTGGTATTTTCCGAAATAAAATAAATTGCACGACTGGATCGCACCTACTTGCTCTAAGTGTGGTCACAGTGTCAAATAAAATTTGATAAATATAAGAAGAACTTCAAAGTTTTTCTTCTATTTTGTGAAACATTTTTCGAAAAAAAAATTGTAGGAACGTTTTAAAATAAAACGGTTTTTCGTGAGATCAGCGAAATCAAGCATCGTTGCGCATGGTTAGTGGAAAGATGGAGGACCGTCTCGAAACCAACTGCGTGCTGTTGACATGTGTTATGTGTTTTCTGTTTTTCCATTCTCCTTCTGTCTTCTCTTTTGTCCAGTATCTATGTCGTCTTGTGTGTTGTCTTGTAATGGTCTGAGCCGATGGCCTCAGCAGCCAGTGCTCACAAGTGTCTCTGCTTCGTAGATTTATCTACGGAGCAGATCAATATGTAATGTAATGTAAAACGGTTTTTATTTAACAAATTTTGTTAAAAATTAAAAAAAATAATATAAAAATGCAAACTTTAGCACTAAAATGATCTTCATTTAAAAACAAAATTTTTCAAAAAAAAAATTGTAATTATTAAAAATATAAAAAAAAAAGTTTTCGAAAATCTTCCTGAATATCAATTTTTGTTGTAATCGGTTTATCAGTTCACCAGAAAGTCGAATAAAAAAACGGTCCTATGGAAGGTACCGTTTTTAGCCCACCAATTAAATTTTTTTTTCGCCAAGATATAACGCTTATCTACAAAAGCACACTGATTTTTTTATAAAATTTCTTGGAGCCGTTTTTAAGAAAAATAAGCTTTTACATAACGGTTATATGACTGGTACCGTTAATACTTGAGCTTAAAAAAAAATTTAAAATTTTGTTCCAAATTTGACGACGATTGGACCAACCGTTCGGGTTGCAGTCCAAAATAAATACGCACAGACAGACAGGAAGACGACTGGATCGCACGTACTTGCTCGAATAAAATTTGAAAAATATTAAAGGAATTTAAAAAATTTTATTCGATTTTTCTGACTTTTTGATTGTTTAAAAAAACTTTGTAGAATAGTTTTCAGCGGAAAAATTTAAACGCCATTTTAATTCTTTAGAAAATGTGAAAAAGTTTATTTTTTTTTTAAATCTTAGGACCGGTTTTTAAATAAAACGGTTTTTTTAACAACTTTTTTTAAAAAAATTAAAAAAAAATAATTCAAGAATGCAAACTTAAACACAAAAATTACTTACATTTAAAAATAAAACTAAGAAAAATATTCAAAATCTCGTTTTCAAAATATCGATATTTCAAAAAAAAAAAAAAATTAAAATTATTAAAAATACTAAAAAAAAAAATATTCGAAAATATTTTTTATTTCGAATTGGTTTGGCTATTTACATCTTCCTGAATATTCCTGAATTTAATTGTAATCCGTTAAGTAGTTGCCGAAAAAGTTAAAAAAAACGGTCCTATGGGATGTAGCGTTATAGAACTCCAAGATGTATTGTTGTAAAAAAAATAGTACCCTGGAAGTTTTTTTCAAAATCGTTTGAACCGTTTTCGAAAAAATCTAACTTTTTTTAGAGTTATGGCAGGTTCCGTTATTTTTCGACCTAGAGCAAAAATGAAAAACACCCCTCGAGATATTACCAAATAAATACTAAAAACCAAATTTGAAGCAAATCAGCCCATCCATTTAGGCTGTGGAGGTGCGAACAGACAGACAGACGGATGGAATTTCCGGACCCATTTATTTCGACTTCTCTATCATTGTAATGTCATGTTTGATTGTTAGATTTTATTTTTTTGCATGAATCCATAACTTGCCTTATAGTACCTATAATCGCAAGTAAAAAGCTAGGAAGGTCTGTAACGCACAAATTCGACGTATTAAACACTGTATGATCAAAAAATTAAGTCAACAATCGTGGTAAAAATTAGTAAGAAATATCTTTGAAGACAAGCTTCTTAATACCCGTCAGTACATCTTTCGTGGCAATAAGTCCACAGGTGATCTAATGGCTTATCTCACCGAACATCGTTTTGGAGGATGTATGTGAATAATGGAACTCGATATTTTAAAGGCATTTGATAAAGTCTGGTATCCAGTCTTCTAATCGAAAATATGTACATTCAGTGTCAATGAATCATTTCTTCGTTAGAATAGAAACTTTTTTCTACACAAGTTGTATTGGACGGCTTCAAATCTGAAACTTACAATATAAATAATATTGCTCCCCAAGGCTTTGTTTTGTACCCGATCCACTTTCTCATTTTTATCATGGTTGCTTCTTTATGGATTTCGATGTTTGGTATGTGCAACTGTCCGAACTATAATTTTTTGACCACAGCCACCTCGCAGTTTTTTCCGAAAAAACTAAGAGATAAATCCTTTTTGCAGAGAACATCAAAGAAAACCTAGTTAAAATTTGTACAAGAACATTTCACGCAATACCATCAATTTAAGGTAAGTTCATTGGAAAATGAAAATTCAGATCAGACACATTTCACATCGTTCCCACCTTAGCTTCATCCGGATAAGTTTAAGAAAATATATTATAAGTATAAGTTTGTGAATTCTATACCTTTCATTGCCAACGGCTGTGCCCCTCCAGCGATAAATTAGGCACTTTTGTCACAGGCGACCTGTAGCTTCTCGAGAACTGCTTTGAGATTAATCCTTTTGAGAACTGAAGCGTATACGCTCAACTGAAGCAAAAAAATTGCCGCACTCATTTCATACTATTCGCCATTGTTATAATAAAATTGGACAGATGATTCGCCATTTTCTTAGCATCTTCAATGCCATAGAAAGCTTCATAATGCCTGCCAAGGATGCGAAATACCTTTCACCTCGATGTCTATAGCGCATTGTATTTATAAATGTATGTGGACTTACGAGAGGATGTTCGAAAGAGAAAGTTTTCGATTTTGAGTTTCTTTTAAGTTTTTGTACTGAATGTTGACTCTGCGGAGGACACACAAATACAGTTCCAAGGATTTTGTATTCTTTGGATATGGAATAAGGTAGGGAGTTATCCCAACACACAATGGAAAGTTGAATAAAAGCGAAATAATAAAATCGACGCTTTTTCTCCAGGAAATCCAACCAACCAACCAACCCCACCCCCACTCGGCACCCTTGTTTGATAGTGCTTCAAAAAGGTTCAAGTTGAAGGAGAAATGTCTGACTATATACGGATTTGTGTAGCTGCCCTAGGTGACCCTCCTCATCCTAGACACCGATGACGACTTCTCAAAGCTTTCTCTTTCGTTAAATGGGGGCTTATCTTACCCTGACGAGCCAGGAACCACACAAACACACATACAGTTTTGTAGACTTCTCTTCAGATCGACTGTTCCCAACTAAAGAATGGGAAGTAAAAAAAATAGTCTTTCGGTTTTATTCTTTTTTCCACTCACTTGTGCCGTTGTCAGCCACAGGAGAGAAAGTTGATTCGGTTGTGTACCCACACGCGTTATTTTTTTTTTCATTTGTTCGTCCTTTTTCTGCGTTCACTATACCGAAAGGTGGCTCTGGCTCCTCATCTCTCGGTACAATGCTCAGCGGGACTTTCGATTTCATTTGTTCTTCTTTGGATATTCAAGGACGATGTTTGGGAAAAATAAGTTGAAAAAGGAAAAAAAAAAATATTTCGGAAAAAAAAACAAAGAAAATCTATCCATTTCTTTATTCGTCCTTGAATACAAGAAGCACTGAGGCGCGTATAGAAAGGAAATGAGGGCAGCAAGTGGATCAGACCTTAGGACTCAGAACTCAGGGAGCTTCTTAGCTCCTTAACTCGTTCTACTGCTGGTTTTTTGTGTGAAATGGAACAGCTGAGTTTGTTTTGTGAAAAGGTATCCTATATGTATATGAAACTTGTGCGGTTCTTTTACCTTATTTTGTTTGTGCGAAAAGGACATGATGTGCGTAGGTTCGTTCTCTTTGTGAAAAGTTTTCAAGAAAAACGAAAAACTTTTCATGGTCATCTGTTGCAACAGGTATATGAAAACTGGTAATGTGTATATGCTTTTCAGGGAAAGAAAACCAGGTTGAATTAGGTAGTATTGGTTCACGTTTTTTTGCAAATAGCATTCATAAAAAGCTTATTGAACTTCGATCTACGAAGGATCTCTGGGATCATGTTATTTCAAGAATTTGTTGATTATTTTCTACTATAACTTAATAATTAACTTAAATCCTTCAAAAGTCACAAAACCATTCTTAGTCCGCCTTCTATACTTCCTCCGTAATCTTCTTTACAAGACGATTGTTATGATCTCGACTTGGGCAAAAACGACCCCAATATTCTGAGATCTCCTGGTTTTGGATTGTTCTGTGTCCTAGGTCAATTCAATGCAGATGTCATTGAATTTGTTTGATCCAGTAGTTTTTGCCACTGTCTTTCTTCTGCGAGTGTCTTCGAATTTAGCATTATATTGACTTTTGAAGTCGGTTCTAAGGGCATCCGCTCGATCCACAAAAGTTTTGAATAATCCGCACCAACTATACAGGTAGCCTTATATATATCGCCTTTAAGATCCTGTCCAGAGTTTTATGTGAACTTCGTTAGCCGTTTGTTCTTTAGAAAGAAGTTTTAGACCTGCAAAATCTACCACTGACCAAATCCTCACATTACGCCAGATCTTGGACAAAATTCAAGAATTTTACATCGAGACCCCCATACTGTTCGTCCATTTTAAGGCGGCCTAGGACATTGTAACCACCACCAGGCCAATAGGTCAGCTGAGCGGAAATGAAATTAGTTCAGGGTTACATTGATGACTTTATCATCATTTCTCATAATTTTATGGAAGAGATCAATGTACGTAACTCACCTGAAAATTAAAGTGCAATATTAATAACAACAAGGACAGGATATGCTATTTTCCCTGCTCACGCTATTTGTTGTTTGTTCGTCTGTATTTGTCACCACTCACCAGTGTTGTCGTTTGTCACTTCCCAAAACTAAATAACTTTATAAAAAACTTTTAGTAGAACCTAACCTTAAACGCACTTTTTTTATTTTTATTATTAAATGTGTAGGTACCATGTTGGCTCAAAAGGCAAGTATCTATGACTCAGTGATGCATTTATTTTTGTAAGGTCCTGGAGCATTTTTAAATAAAAAAAATGACAGTGTGAGAGTTCTGCCAATACATACAAAACAACAAAATCGTTTAATTTATCGCAAAGGACTTATTCAAGCGTCTCACAAGTAGAAACTTCAATCGATTCGATGGATGGCTTTTGTCCTTCAACCTATTTTTCTCCCATCGCAGGTTCCCACATTATTATTTCCAGCATCCCTTGCTCCATAGTTTTTAGGCCGGGATCTGTTCTAGTGTGCGCTGCGCAACAGTTATTTTAAAGTTCTGTTTTTTCTTTGCTTTTTATCTTCAACCAGCACCGTCGCGTCGGGTTGCAGAACTCAGAAATGTACCGAAAAACAACTTTCTTCCCAATGACCTTCGCCACGCTCGTCACTTTCAATGCCCACATTATACTCTGTGTAACCCATAACCATCCTACGAACACATGTGCTTGTGTGATGATGAGGAGTATGGTGGATCCTTGTGCTTTTTTTCCGTCTTACCTAGAATCCAAGAAAACATGAAGACCGAAATTATGTGTCTGGGAAGGATATCTCCACAGATAAAATGCCGGCTGTCTATGTAAAAATATATAGTTTATGAATGTCCTGCCATGGTAACAAGCCCAATTTACTTGTGTTGAATTCAACAGTAGCAACAATGCTCTGCCCGGTTTTATTTTGCTACGCGAATATATCTTTCTTTTATTTTTTATTATTAACATCGTCTTCCTGACCTACCCATAGATAGATTTTGTTGTTTGCCTGTTGTCCTCTGCCTCATAATATAGGTATTATCGAGTTCCTAAGGACTAAGTTACTCCTACAGACACACGACCCTACTAACCTATACATTCTAAGGTACTCATCATCATCATCACGGAATGGATCGGGGGTTTCGGATGGCCATACATAGCCAGGACTAAAAAAAAAACTAGAAAACTATGGATACGTCCGAGAATGTTACCAGGACGCCTCGACCAAGAATAATGAGAATGAGTGTATGAGGGATATGAGGGATATATTCAAAGATGGAAACTGAGAAAAAAATAGATGAAAAACTTGCCGAGGAAAATTTAATAAAATAATTAAGACAATCCAAAGCTCGGACGGGGCTTTGTAGACTTACCAGCTTTTTTTATCAATTTCTCTTATGGGTTGCGGTTAGATGACCATTTGTTTCGGATTGAAGGACAAACAAAAAGACTTATTTGTTGATTCAAATTATACACAGATACATACATATACATATTATAAAAGCACACGAAAAGGGCCTCACGAAAAATGTCTTCGAGGTTAATATAGAAGACCGAAAAAAAATAGATATGTCTACACCGCCTTGGGATTGGGAGGAGTGTAAGTATATATAAACGGCCATGGCAACTGGTGGTAGTCAAGGTTTTAAGGTTTTTCGTTTCTTCTTCCAGACACACCAGCTACACATTCTAATAGCTATTATTAAGACATTTTCCAGAGAAAGGCGCACTAGGTATGGTCCACATCCACATCGATTATTGTGTAATAAGGAGGCGTTAAGAGAATATTATTATCTTAGAAAACTGAGATAAGTGTGTGTTTTTTTGTTTTTATTTTAGGAATAGTGCTTTGATGTGAGTTGGTTTTCTTTCTTGTATCTTTAAGAGGTTACATTTTTTTATATCTTAATTGAATGCATTAAAGTTTAGTTTTATGTCGAAATGACCCATCTTTCATTCATACCTTTGAAAATTCATATTTATCACTTAAAATATCATTATTTTGAAATAAAGTTGTACGAAATTGAATTGCATTGAATTGTTTATGGATTTGCTGAAATATTTTTTATTGCAAATTACTGTGTAATATTGAATTGTTTTGAATTTCATTTATATTTCAATTAAAGTCTATTGAGTTAAATTGAATTATATTGAATCGTATTGATGTGCAATAAATTAGATTTACTTGTAACTGAACTTTATAAGATTGCATTGAAATGTATTGAATTCCATTATATTCAAAGCGTGCAATGCGTAGAATTAAAGTCAGTTAAGGCGTTCCTGCCTTGTCATTTGCGTCTTAAAATATAATGAATTTAGTGCGTCAGAACTTCTGGAAGACAGTCTTGGTTCAGTTACTAACTTTATGGGACAATTGGTTGAAATCACCAACCAAGTTTCTTTTGGCCACCTGCCAGAATCTGCGGACAAAAGTGAAAAACGTTTGAGCTTAAAAATAAAAACAAAATGGGGGAGCAGATTCTAAGAAAACTGGCTGAAACAGAATACAATTTTGGTAAATAGGTCGAGCGTCGAGATAGAAAAACCTGTCCTTATGAAAGTAAGAAACTAAATTAACTAAGTACCTATCTAATAACAGATGGATTTCATATTTGTTCTATACAGCGAACTAGACAAAATTTTGGGGAGAAGCAAAGCTTTTGCACCCGGAATTTCTTCTGGATAGCTTGAAATACCGAGGGCAGATTCTGGTGGTAATAGCAGTACTATGGGAGTTAACATTTGTCTCGACATTTTCGTTCCAGAGGAGTTTAATATCCAGTGTAATATTATACATCAAGCCTCCCTTGGGATGTGGATTTCTTCGCCAGGAAACCGGGAGCATGAAGCATGGTCGAATTGTTTAGTAGAATTGTATTGAATTGTATTGAATCATCTTCAATTGCAAATGCATTTTTTATTTAATGCAATTGAATCAAACTAAAATTGTTGAACTGTATTGATATGCATTAAATTGTATTGAATGATATGGAAAAGTATTGAATTGTATTAAATTGCATTAAGTTCTAGTCTTCAGTAAAATGACTAAAATCAATCAACGGGATTCTGATTGCTCAGTGGCCTTGTAAATTTTGTTGACTTTTAGTTGACATTTAGAAAAGTAAGTGAAGATATTATGTTGACCGGATTTATATTTTTGTTGTTTAATTGTATTGGATTGCACTTAAATGTATATTGATTAGTATTAAATAAGTTGATTACATAAAAATTAGTTTTTAATTGTGTTGAGTTCATATAAGTCTTATATAATTTTATTGAATTAAATTGAATTGCATTGAATTGTGTCAAATAGTACTAATATTTATATAGTGAATTTATTAAAATATTTGAGTTGTATTGAATTGTGTTGAATGTTTTTAAAAATTAATTTAAGAAGAATAACAGGTATTACATAGAATAGTATTGAATATTATTCAATGGATTTGAAATGTTTTAAACTGTTTTGAGTTAAGTATTTAATTTTCTTATTAACATTTTGATTAAAACTACTTTGAATTACTATTAGAATGTTTGGAATTGTATCAATTTTAAATTTAATTATCTTGACCTGTTTTTAATTACACCTAAATATTAACTTGTATTGAATTCAATTGATTAAGATTAAACTTTGTATTTATTTTTATTAATATATTCGAATTGAAATTGAAAAACGTATTCTTCTACAACGTATTGAATTGTACGGAATGATATTAAATTATTTTCAAATGCATTTAAATTTGGATTGAATTGCATTTAGTTAATGAAAAGTTTTGGAATTTATTGAATTGAATCAAATATTTATTGATTTATATTGAACTGTAATAGAAATTGTACTAAAACTTATCAAATTAATTTAATTTTATTGAATTTTGTATTTATTTATTTATTGAATGGTATAGAATTAGGTTAAATTTTAAAGAATTTTAATTTTTATTGAATTATTACATTTCAAACCCCGTGGCTTAGTGGTTAGTGTGTCGGACTGCTAAGCGAAAGAACCTGGGTTCAAATCCAGCTCATAGCCACCTTTTTTTTCTGGGGTACTGCCTCTTGCGAGGAACTGACAAAACCTCCAAGAGTAAAATTTGTCTCGAAAAAGTGCATCTCATATGTAGCCGTTCGGACTCGGCGGTAAACTGTAGGTCCCTTCCATTCTTGCAGAGTAACAACACACACACAGGAATGGTTGAGAGTATAAGTCACTAGGCCTTGGCTCCTTAAGGAGCTGTCGCGCCAATAAATTTATTTATTTATTTTACATTTCAAACAGTTCTTTAAGTTTGTCAATGATAAAGAATTTTTTTTAATTGTATTATAATAAAGATATTAGTTTGTATTAAGTTTTCTTCAATTCAATTTATTGCATTACGTTCTGTTCTTTTGTATGGGACTTTCGTTGAATATGTAGTTTTCTTATTGATTGATTGATTTGAGTTATCGTGATTCTTCCTATCAGGATTGAGATAACATTTTGCATCCTTAACCTTGCGTATACTAGAGCAATAATAACAAACTGAAAACCCGGCTTTATTTGTTTATAATTATTTTATTTTCTTATGGCAGAATTATCCTGAATTTATCTACTGCAAAAAAACTATCCAAGAATTTTCTTAAATTTTCAAACCTAGAACTTGTTTTTATTTTGTAATTCTATAATATTTTTTTTTTAACTTCAAACCCAAGCCACATAAATTAGAAACCCAACATCGTACTTGTCAACCCAAAGTCTTCTGATAACTTTCTTCTGCACATAAAATTCAATTTTCAATGAACCGCACATCCGTGATCAAAATCTAGGACGCAATCAATTAAACGAACATCGAAGATCATTAGCAAAGCCCAATACGTAAACTACCACCATAGGATCATTTGTTGCCTGTCGACCAGCTCCGGCCTTAGTAAAAAGTCAGATTCACTTCCATTTGCCATCCAAACAAATACAAAAAAAAAACTCCTAAACCTTATACGCTGCGTCGCACCGCACATTGTTCCAAAAAAAAAAATAAATAATAATATCCATGCACTTACATAGCTCCGATGGCCAAAAAAAGGTGAATTCAAAACCGGTCCCCTCGATAAGATTTTGAAAACATCTTAGTTCTCAAATAGCATTCCCAATTCCAGCAAAAGGTTCCAAAAACTAAAGAAAAAAAACTAAAGCCGACCGCGCCGCCGCGCGTTGTATTAAATTGCATCGACCTACATAGACGCTGCTGATGGCTCCGAAGATCGACGATGTCCAAAAATGCATTGGACACGGACATTGTCCCTCCACCCCTTGAGAAACTTCTATTACGGTCGCTCAATCGTTCGTGACTTTGACATTATGCAGGATGGGTTTATTTTAAAGCACTAATACCGGCTACTAAAGCACCTTCTCCTGTTCCTTGTTCCCCGTCTAGGAATTGCAAGCAAACTTGTTCCCACTTTTCTTTAGTTTTTTTTTTTGGTCATGTGTAGATTTCTGCCCAACTATGTGCATTGGCGCACTCAGCCGAAAAAAGACGCTGCGTCGTCGTCGCGCAGTTAAGGTTTTGAATTTGCCATACCTTCTTGGAGAACAACAACATCAGGGCAACCAGGGAGATAAAATGACCGACCACTTTTTTTTTTGGCCACACGATTTCGCTGTTATAGACGAGATGCACTTTCAACAAGCCAAACGAACAAAACACGCTACAATAATTTAGGCAATCCTGCTCCTATGCTTGGGTTCCTATAGTTGTTGGGTTTGAAAGTTTTGGGTTGAAGGAAAGGAAAAAGGTTCGAATTTGTGAAATCGAACGAAGGATTTAGGCATGAGCTGCTTTTTATTTAAAGATACGTGTGGATGCAAGATGCATGGGGAAATTGCACCAATCAATTTGTAAATGTTTTTTTGCTTGCCACAAGATTGATTTGGTAATTCGAAGTGAAAAGAGATATAATTTTCTGCCATTTTTTTTTTTTTTGGTAATAGATGCAATTCATTGAAATTACTGCAACATAGCTATGGTTCGAGGTGAAGATATTTTGTTATCTCGAAGCCCAATTTACCCCTACTAATCTTATAGATTTTTTGTATTTGTAGCAAATAATGGAGATCAGTGCTAAATCTTGAGGTCATGTCCTTTTACGATGGATTATAACATTCATTCACTGCTGTTGACAATGAGAGCCGAGCTGCATAAGAAGGGCCTGAACTGCTTGCAGATTCGACAAGTCAAGAAGAATAAAAAGAACACCTGTTCCCATAATGAAGGTTAGATAGGTCCTGTTCCACTTTGATTTCAGAAAAAGAATTTTAACAAGGAATAACGCATTTCCTTGTTAAAATCCTTTTTCTGATATTCTGCTGACCGATGTAGAGGCATGGACATTTTCAAAAGTAAGATACTGTAACGAGAGACTGTATGAGTGAGACCTAAGTAATAAGTTTAGGTCAAGCTTGCTGTAAAAACTTGTTGATTAAGGAACGGGTATATAAATAGTAGGGAATGTAGTGCCAACTAATGCCAGAAACGGAATTTAATCCTCCCTCTCTCAAAAATGAGGTAATGAACTAAAACTAACCATTGCAAAACTGTCAAAGCTAACAAATTTTGCAACGCTCCAAGAAGCGCAGAAAACTAATGAATAATGGAAACCATTGATATTGTAGGTATATCGGATTTGACTCAGGCGAAACAAGGAAAATGCCGTAGTGGTGGTTCTTTGGTGGGAGAAACGTTTGATAAAAACCCAAAAACACGCTCCCATATGCTTTTACTCTGCAACCAATAAGCCACAAGAAACCTCTCGTATCTAAAACAGAGTTTTCACAAAAAAAGAGTTGTTTGTCTGTCAAGTCGGTTAACGGACGATAATTTTACATTACTTTCTACTTTAACAAAACTCCGCCTATTTTGTATTTCTTTTTCACTTCTTGTACTTTTTGAATTTGAGTGGAATTATTAGGGGAATTTGCACCTGTTCTTTTTCATGTTCACCTGGTGCTTGCGATCGATTTTGGTTGAAAGAACCACAATATCGCGGTTAGCATGAGTTCTATCAGAATGAGTCTTATCAACATGAGTCATGAAGAGGTAATATTGAGAAAAAGTACTGGAAACCGTTGCTTACAATCCCAAAATGACATCAAAAGGGGCCACCTCTGAAGTGCTCGGTCTTACACGGCCACCAGAAAGCCTGCTTTGACAATGAGCGGCGACAGTCACATGCAGATAAATAAGGAACATTCAAAGCGGCGCTGACCAGAAGGAAAACAACTGCTGGGGGCGGAGGGGGGAGCTACAAGCAGAAGATCAAGTACGATTAGGGGAACATCGTCAGGTAGAATGAACCATTATATCTGGGTAAAGTAGAACAATAATTCTACCTACTCGATTTGGATGAAGTAAAGCTATCTATAAAGTTAATTCAACAAAAACTCCACAAAAAAACAACAACAAACAACTAGCAATAGTTGTTGTTGTTGCAATATATTTTTATAGCTATCTATAAGCTTGAGGGCAGACCAATAAGGCTAATGCAGCCGAGCCCATCAGCTTTTTAACTTAAACTCTTCAACGCGGCAGATTTGACATGATATGTACTAATTCGTAAGCAATAAATGGGCAGAAGAAAGCCTCCATAAATGGAATTTCAGTTACCGGAACCTTAAGAAAAGATATTCACCAACTTTTCATCGATTTCAAAGCCACGTTTAACGGAAAATATAGAGACGACAGACGAGTTATATTGAGCAAAGTGCAGTTTCGGAATCCGTCAAATTCGGCCGCTTGTTCAAAATGACGATGGAAAACGCACGCTATTCCGTCATGTTTAAAAAAAAACCGCTCCAAAACCTTGAAAGTCAAAAATGGATTTAGACAACAAATGGTCAGAAGAAAGTCTGCTCGATAAATGGAGTTTCAGTTGCCGGAACCTTAAGCAAGGATATTCACCAACTTTTCATCGATTTCAAAGCCACGTTTGACGGAAAATATAGAGACGACAGACGAGTTATATTATGCAAAGTGCAGTTTCGGGATCCGTCGAATTCGGCCGCTTGTTCAAAATGACGATGGAAAACGCACGCTATTCCGTCATGTTTGTAAAAAACCGCTCCAAAACCTTGAAACTCAAAAACGGATTTAAACAAGTGGAGATGGAGAAACAACGAGGAACTATGCGGGCTGTACAGCGACACAGACCTGGACCAAACAGATTCACAGTCTCAGATGTCTGGGTCATATTATAGCGCAGTGATACTAATGTTTCGGTCCAAGAAAAAAAACCGATTCAGTATAGGAAGATCGAGACTCAGGTGGTGCACGTAATAGGAAGAGGACCTCGACAAACTTCACGCGCAAAACTAGAAGCAACTAGCTAGGGAACAAACTGGCGGAAGAAGCTCGTTGGTTGAGGCCATAGAGTAACAATATTATAAAGAGATTATATACTGGCATTTTGTTGACAATGCCTACAAGCTAAACTCTCATCTCATTTACCTTTTCGGATAAGTACGAGTAAAACACAATGTTTGAAAAAAAATACAATGAATGATATAACGGGTGATTTTTTAAGAGCTTGAGAACTTTTTTTTTTAAAAAAACGCAAAATCTCATCGGTTCTTTATTTGAAACGTTAGATTGGTCCATGACAATTACTTTTTGAACATAATTTCATTTAAATGTTGACCGCGGCTGCGTCTTAGGTGGTCCATTCGGAAAGTCCAATTTTGGGCAACTTTTTCGAGCATTTCGGCCGGAATAGCCCGAATTTCTTCGGAAATGTTGTCTTCCAAAGCTGGAATAGTTGCTGGCTTATTCCTGTAGACTTTAGTAGCCCCACAAAAAATAATCTAAAGGCGTCAAATCGCATGATCTTGGTGGCCAACTTACCGGTCCATTTCTTGAGATGAATTGTTCTCCGAAGTTTTCCCTCAAAATGGCCATAGAATCGCGAGCTGTGTGGCATGTAGCGCCATCTTGTTGAAAACACATGTCAACCAATTTCAGTTCTTCCATTTTTGGCAACAAAAAGTTTGTTAGCATCGAACGATAGCGATCGCCATTCACCGTAACGTTGCGTCCAACAGCATCTTTGAAAAAATACGGTCCAATGATTCCACCAGCGTACAAACCACACCAAACAGTGCATTTTTCGGGATGCATGGGCAGTTCTTGAACGGCTTCTGGTTGCTCTTCACTCCAAATGCGGCAATTTTGCTTATTTACGTAGCCATTCAACCAGAAATGAGCCTCATCGCTGAGCAAAATTTGTCGATAAAAAAGCGGATTTTCTGCCAACTTTTCTAGGGCCCATTTACTGAAAATTCGACGTTGTGGCAGATCGTTCGGCTTCAGTTCTTGCACGAGCTGTATTTTATACGGTTTTACACCAAGATCTTTGCGTAAAATCTTCCATGTGGTCGAATAACACAAACCCAATTGCTGCGAACGGCGACGAATCGACATTTCACGGTCTTCAGCAACACTCTCAGAAACAGACGCAATATTCTCTTCTGTACGCAATGTACGCATTCGTGTGGTTGGTTTAATGTCCAATAAAGTAAACTGAGTGCGAAACTTGGTCACAATCGCATTAATTGTTTGCTCACTTGGTCTATTATGTAGACCATAAATCGGACGTAAAGCGCGAAACACATTTCGAACCGAACACTGATTTTGGTAATAAAATTCAATGATTTCTATTCACGATGAAATGTCAAAGCATACTGAGCATCTTTCTCTTTGACACCATGTCTGAAATCCCGCGTGATCTGTCAAATACTAATGCATGAAAATCCTAACCTCAAAAAAATCACCCGTTACAAAAGAGACAACAAAAATTGTGGGTGTTGGGGGATGGAAAGATCTTCGTCTTTATAATATTTTTTAATCAATGGTTGAGGCTTTAGTGCACCCGGACTGTAGCGCCACCAAAATTAAAGTAGATAGCGCCAGAAAAGTTTCTCTCTTAATCTGAATGAAAAACTTTCAGTCATAATGTCCTTTAAATGATTTCGTAATTTATATATTATAGCAAACCCACGTGGCATTGGTCGGCCATAACATACATTTTATGGATCCCAAAAGCAGCGCTACTTATTGCTTCTTATTTAAAATCGGTCAATTAATTTAAATTTAATATTAATGATATAATAATTGTAAAAGTGCAGGAAAAAACTCATTTTCCAATATATTTTATAGCGTAAACATTTTTCGAAAGGCTTTTTTCACCACTAGGGGTAATTAAAATAATCTTAGTCACTCTCTACAACATCAGCAACCTGCATGTGAAAGTCCCGTCAAAATCGGTCAATAAGTACGAATTTGAGGGAAACATGACCCAGCACAACCTAGTGGGTAATAAAAAAATAATCTAAGCTACTACTTAGCACACCGGCTATCTGCCTGTGAAAGTCCTGTTAAAATTGGTGCAGCCGTTCCCGAGAAACATATAGAATTTCCAAATAAAAAAAATATATTGAGTGCATTAATAATTGTGATAAAAACAATCCTACGCATCAAGTTGGACCAATATACTCACAATATAGAAAATTTCATCAAAATCGGTTCAGTAGTTTTGGAGTCCATTGACAACAAACATCGTGACACGAGATTTTTATATATAAGGATTACTATTGTACGGGGTAATAAAATTATTGTAAAATCTAAAATATTTATTCTTTTTTCTTTTTTTTAATAAATGATTAGGGACTTCCTATTGACTAGACATCTAAATTTAATTTATGCTGGACATATTTTGGTATTCTCATAATATCGCTAGGACGGAACCATCGCAACTACCCACACGGACTTGTTCTTATAGATTTTCTCTTAAAGATCACTTCTTCAAACTTTTGGCCAAAATTTCTAATAAAAAGATAAAAGGATGATAACCATCATATTCCCATATACATCACATTAAAATAAAATAAAAAATAAACTCCCAACTACAATATCGTCAACTATAAAATAAAATGTCAAACGACACACTCATGCGAGACCCAAAATCGGTCACATCATTATCACCGCACAAAGAGCAACAAGGCGACAAATACCCTAATATAGTGGCCCAAGAAATCACTTCTGTGACCCTTCAGTCAATCAAGAGATTCATATCGGGAATATTTGTGTGCGCCTCTGTCGTCGTTGTCGTTGTCGTCTTCTTCATCTTCAAGAATGTCCCCAAGGTCAGGACGAACGAAGAAATCCAAAATAGCACCCGTCGTCGTCGTTGCCGCAAAAAAACTCCGAACACATTCAACCCTTGTAAAACGAAAAGGATAATGTACACATAAACATTTTTCTTCCTCATCAGCAAGAGCTATCCGTATGGAAGTGGAAGAGTCTCAACTCTCACCCTCAACCCTTGGATATGTTCAGTGTGGGAAAGCAGACATGTCTGGGACGATTCTTTTTTTTCGCACCAAGCCAGCCAACCATGAAAACGACGTGCGTGCTGCTCCAAGAAATGATGCAAAATAACAACCCAAACGACATCCCTTTCTCAATCATCGACAAGTGGGACAGACATCCTTAATTCCCAGCCCCACCTCCTCAACCGTTTAACCTTCACACCATTTAACAATCGTCAGAGAGAGAAAAAAAAATAAATAAACACAACCGAAGAGAAAAAGGACAAATTTCAATATGCTTCATGTCGGGCGTCCAGAATGGGCCATGTGCCTTTGCATGGGGGATGGGGCAGCAATGTCCCTGCGGTAGCTTGTGTGAACACCAACAACTTGTCTCTGTCAGGACTTTACTCTACAAAGTAATCAGTTTACAGACAATAAAGTTGGGCGCTGTTAGTTTTTGGGGGGTGCGGAATGCAGACGCACAAGGACGATGGAAAAGGGTCACTTCGGGTGGGAATGTCTCATCCCTTATCGTCCAGTCGTCAGTAAGAAGAAGAAAAACAAAGTAATTGTGTATGCATGTATGCATGACCTACATATTATTCAAAGACCAGTCGGCCAAGCAACCCTTAAGGGTGTTAGTTAGTGAATTCCTTGAAAACCATCCCATCACACCTTTGCTTGTCCGATGAGGAATAACTCGTACATTCTCATCCTCTTGACCTGGAACATGGGTGTGTGTGTATATTTGGGATACCCAAACAACAACTTATCTTCCCAAAACCTACCCCCTTAACATTATTCGTCCGACTGACGACTGGTGGTGAAGTAGTGATGACGGCTCCTTCAACACCACCCCTTCATGTGAGTGGAACTTAACCAGCCAGCCAGCCATCCCAAGACAACAAGACACGTACGACCCCAGCAAAGTGGGCATAAAATCGCTCTATGAATTTATTAACTTGAGCGAGTGAAATTCCTGATTTTCTGTCGGCACTCTTTGTACGGACGGGAGCGGGGGTGGGTGGCAGGAAAGTCGGCATCTTTTACCACTTCTCCGAGAATGGGTTGGGAAGCCGTTGGTTGAAGAAGAATTTCATTCTCGACTGGATTCGGGTGAAAAGTATACTTTTATAAAAGTTTATCCGGTAGCGGTAGCGGGCGGCTCAACTAAACCGTATGAGGGATATTAATTAGGACATGGTGTCCCAAGGAAACCAAACCCCACCAGACACGGGTACGGACTTCTACTACCCTCTCGATGAGATTCTTCACGTACCAACGTACAGGCATTTATTGAAATCACTTGTGGTGGTTAGTTTTATGGGATACCCCGACCCCGATCCCTGGCATCATAAAAAGTAGTAAAAAGGATGATTGCGCCAAATTAGCATGCCGGGTGCTTCTTCTAATCGGATTTGGGACGGTTGTGCCTGTTGTTTGTGGACATACACATGTGAGTGCCGCTTTAAAGCCTGTTTTTTGGGTTCAAAGGTGTACTATGTTGTTGACCTGTTGCTCGAGAGAGAGTACGTTTATCTTTTGACAGGACACTTAACCCTTTTAAACTATTTAGCATGTTGTGTTGTAAATAGGATAATTTACAAGAAAAACCCTGAAAGGGGTTGAGTGGTGTTTTGTTATGCTCTGAGATTGATTTGACCTCGGTATTTGGGATAGAACTTGGAGGTAGGGAGGTGTCAGTTGGGGTCATGTGGGTTAAATGTATTAAATATGTTATAATTGAATGAATTAAGTTGCCAAAAAGGGATGAATGGGATTATGAAACAAATTTTACGTCACTTTTGAGCTTTGAGGGTTGTAGTTGAAGTGTAAGGATTTGTTATTTTTATTTGTTGAAATAATCCCTTTTTATTGTTAGTTTTTATCAATGGAATGAGAGTGTAAGTCTTACTATTATATTGGAACTTGGGTGTTTGTATTTTAAGACAAATATTTACCAATTTTTTGTAATGAAGCTTAACATGTGTTATACAGCCTTACACTGGTCACAAAATGTTGGGTAGAGCTATGGATTACTTCAACGCTGCTTTGACAGGATGGGCTATTACGAAAAACGTAGGTCGGGTTGGACAGCAAAACTTTTTAGACAGTTTTTTAGATTATGAATAGACGCAAATTAGCAACCCTTTTTATACAGAGCATATGTTTTAGACTTGATAAGTTGATTTATTTAATTTCTTTTTTGCATCATGGGTAACTCCACTTCTTTTGGATAGGCTTCAGCTGTCGCTAAAGGTTCAAAATTTCTACAAAACAGAGATTTTGTGGAGGCCTTAATTACGTTGTCTTGTGTTCCTTATTCCTTGAGAGGAGGAGAGATGCTTTGTTTTTTGTAATGTGACTTCTTTGTAGTTCCCCCGGTCAGGGCCCTCTTTGCTACATCTTTTTTTTAAAAGACTACGTTGTCATCAAAATTATTTGATAAATGATTAACATAAGTCCTTGTAAATGCCTATGGCCATGACTGAAGTTCAGGTTTAAAAAATTTGTCTATCTTCTAGATTAGCTCCAAGCCTGCTGTATTTTTTTTTTTTAAATTCAACAAATTTCAAGAAGTTAATATCTTAACAGATTTTTAGTAAGATATTAACGCAGCTTCTATTGGAAAACACTATGATGGTTTGGAAATCACTTCTTAAAATTAAATCATCAACATCATCCACGTCACTTAAAGCTTATATTAGTTACTTTACTAGAATTAATGTGTTTTTTTATGTGTTTGCAATGTTGCAGTCTACACTGTTACATTGTAGAACCTTTTTAAATTCTTCATTCAAAAAGCTTCTACTGTGTATTAGTGACTTTATGATCTAGTACCTCTAAGCCATTTATTTTGCAGCATCATTTGCTCCTTACTCAGCCTGATCCGCACTTTTTTACTTACGATTATACGGACTATAAGGCAAGTTTAGGATTCGTGAATATTAAAAAAATTGAGATAACAATCAAACATGACATTACAATCATAGAGAAGTCTAAAAAGGAGATCGAGAAAAAATGTCTGTCTGCCTGTCTGTCTGTATGTCTGTCAGTATGTATAACGAGCTGCAGCCCAAACGGTTTAAGCGATTATCTTCAAACTTGGTGTGTGTGATTCTTTTGGCATTCCCCAGAGGGGAAATTAAAATTTTATTTTTAGCCCTAAAAATAACGGTACCTGCCTTATAACCGTTTAGGCAAATCTTATATTTCTCGAAAACGGCGTCAACGATTTTATTTAAAATTTTTGAGAATTTTTTTGTTGGTATTGTCTATCAATTTATTAGTACCACAACGACGGGAAAAGTCTATTAACGGGACCTTTCATATAACGGTTTTTTTAATTTTTGGCTTTCTCGGTTACGGATCATTGGATTTCTGTCAAATTTTATATTTAAGAAGATCTAGGTAGCTGAATTAATTCTGCATATCAACATTTTGAAAAACTTTTTTTTCTAATTAAAATTAATTTTTGATTTTTTTTTTTCAAAAATCATTATTTTGAAAACTTTCAAAAAAAAATTCTTTTAAATTTTATAATCACATGTATTTTAATAAATTCTAAAAAACTGCATACCAAAATTTAAAAAACCATTTTATTTTTCAAAAAACTAAAAATAAAAAACAGGATTTTATCAAAACCGGTCCTATAATTTTCGAAATACATTTTCCATAAATTCCTTGTTATTTAAAACGTGTGATGGCATACTTCATTTTTACTAAAAACCGTTAAGTATTTTGGTTTTTAATACTTTTTATAAGTTCAAACTGTGTTATTTTCAACGCAAATGTTACTTGTTTCTGCCAAAGATCTTGCCTTTCAATGTAATTAGGCACATAAGAGCAAGTACGTGCGACCAAGTCGTGCCCATTTTTTCAATTCCGTACCCTGTTTCGGGACAGAGAAGAATATTCAAACAGCGCCTCCCTGCTTATCGTAAAAGGTGACTTAAGAAGAAAACACATTTAGTAACGACACCAACATTTAGTAAGATTCAGACATGGAACTATCTTGGATCATTATTTATCTTGTTGAAAACATTTTGGCATCTAAGGTGTGTTGACTTATTTTTTTACCAATTTTTGCAGGTAATTCTTCTTGAAAAGGTACAGCTTTTTACTCGTCCTAAAGGGCACAAGAATTTTCGGAAGAGGTGAAATTTCTTGAATAAGGTGGTCTAGCTTACAGAAAGCACGCAGTTACTTTTAAATACATTTAATATGCCGCATCTTACATCCTAATGCGGATTCTTTCCCGCCTTACCCAATTTATGTTGTTATCTACATTTCTTCGTTGTAACCGATATTTTTGATCAGTTTTGAAAAAAACTTCAAGAATTAATCAGTTGAATTATCAGTTTTCCATGGGTTATTGAAGCTTAAGTTTAGTTTTAGATTTAGTTTATTAATTTCAATGTACGCTTAGCTACACATTCAAAATATATTATAAGTCAATGTAATGTGATTATTAAAAAAAGTTATAATTTTTTTTTATTTTTTATCATTCCGAATAAAAAAAAAACAACAACTGAAGAGTAAAATCTCAAACAGGCTATTATTATCATATAAAGCAATGACCTGCAACTTGAGCTTTCTAAGGACATCAACACCGTACCGCCTGTCATTTAAATGCGCGGCCATAAGGGTCTAATCATCGATCTCTTGACATCTTCCGTTGATCAGAAAACAAGCTATGAGGCGCCATACATCCCTATAGGACGTTGCTCAATCAAGAATGCAACATCCAAAAATAACATCATTGTCACTTAATCGGTCAGTCAACATAATATTATGCGGGCCAAAAAAATATTGTTGCAATCAAATGACTCGAGTGCAGCCTTTCATCAACAAACTTTGGTCGCACCGCCATTGTGGCATTTTAATCGATCCTGACAGCTCATGATAGTTTTGTCCGAAGCTCCAGTAAGGAAAACCAAAAAGAACCCATATATACGCGTGCGTAATGCACCAGCATGCATCTGCTTTGTATCAAAAAAAAGAAGAAAAATACAAAATACAAAATTCCAAAAAACAAAACCCACAAAAGTGCCTTCCATCATAGAAATTTAAGCCTCGCATGTCCCCAACACAAACATCATCCATCCTGCCACATCCCATAAGAGTGCATTGCACCCATGTTGATGGTAAGTATATCCATTTTGGAGCTGGTGATCCAGCGATCCCCATGCCCATACTATACAAACGATTTCTTTATTTTCATGGTTCCTCGGATTTCGGTGGCCCCTAACACAAAAATTCTAAAATAAATGAAAACAAGGTCCGTATAGATGATGATAATGATCGTCATCATGATCATTATTCGCTTTTGGGGTTTTTCGTGTATTGTTGTTGTTGCCTCGCGTTGCAGTGTGCAGCAGTCAATAGCCTCTCAGTTTCACTCCCAAAAAATCGCTAAGAAAGACTAACGATGTCGTTTCGGGAACAACTGTCGAAATATAGAGACAAACTTTCTACAAAAATCAAGAAGAATTTTGCCAGGCTAAAAGTTGGAAAAATAAACGAAAAAAAAATTATATTTTAGAAATAAAAAAAATTCAAAATTGCTTGGAAAATGAAATGAAAATGAAGACCAAACACACAAATGACTAGGTCGCACGTATTTGCTCTTATAAGCCTAATAACTGGATAGCAACAAGATGATGAAAATAATAATGTTTAAACTTGTAAAAAGTGTCAAAACCACAAAATTTAGCGGTTTCAGGTAAAATTGAGTACGCGATCACACGTCTGAACAACAATGAATTTATTAAAAAAGTATTTCGAAAGCTGTACGATCGATTTTGATAAAATCCTGTTTTTTATTTTTAGTTTAAAAAACAAATTTGAGTTTTTTAGAGTTTATTAACATATAATACCATTTAATTAATCATCATATAATTTAAATTAAATTTATTTATTAATTTTAAAAATGTTCAAAATTAAAAAAAAATTAATTATAAAAAGAAACAAAAATTACTCAAAATCTTAGTATGCAGATCTAATTTGGCAATTTTCAAATATTCAAAAAATTGCACGATTGGATCGCATGTACTTACTCTTATTTTTTTTTTATAATTATCGCGCGCACAAGGGACAATCTGTTTCCCTTTTAATGTAACACACTGCGTGGACGTTAGGAAGATAGGGAGGGGAGAGATAGGAGGTGTCGATTAACATTGGTTTTGAATGTTTGCAGATCAAAATGCCAAGGGAAAATCCCGCCGGGTAAACTATTCCAACTTCGGCTAAAAAAGAATCCCTATATTTCATGGTACGTCCGAAATTGGGCTCAAGAGTGAACTAATGAGCATTCCTTGCGTGACGAGTATTACGGGAGAAATTTTTAAGGGGAGGAATGCAGCTGGCTATATTTTATGTCCGGTCACAACGTCAAATTAAATTTGAAATATATTAAGGGAACTTAAAAATTCTTATATGATTTTCGTTACCTTTGATTGTACGTAAACAGTTTTTAGAGGAATTATTTTAAACGTCATTTTATTTCTTTTTTTATCGTAGGAACGGTTTTTAAATAAAACGGGTTTTTTTAACAACTTTTTATAAAAAATAAAAAGCAAATTTAACCACAAAAATAACCTTAAACACTTAACACTTAAAAACAAAATTAAAAAAAAATCACTTACATGTTTTCAAAATATTGATTTTTCAAAAAAAAACAAATAAAAAATTAAAAAATATATTTAAAATCTAAAAAAAAAGTTTTGCAAAATATTTGTAATCGGATAACCAGTTTTCAAGAAAGTCAAAAAAACCTATAATAGCATATAAAAACGTTTTGTGAAAAGCATCGATAAAAGCTTTTTAATAAAAATAAAGCTAATACCTACCAGATACTCTCAAAAATGTTCATCAAAATCTTTGCAGCAGATTTCGACAAATATAAGCTTTCCCTAAACTATTATATAAATTTTAAGAAATCCCTATGAGGAATGCTAAAAGAAATATCAAATTTAAATGTTACCACTTTACCTGTTTAAGGTGCAGATCGTTATACACCGAGACATAGACGGAACAATGCTCTGAGACTAACCAGTTTTTATTTGTTACAAATCAGATTTGGAACCGTCTAGTACAACTTGTATTGAATCGTCCAGAAGATTGTTTCTTATCCAATGAACAAGAGTATCATCGATTCCAAAAGAATGTATTTTTTGATAAGAGCAAAAAGCAGTGCAATGTTTGTGTTTAGCGTTGGGTCTGTATACATCTTTAAGAAGAAAACGGTCTGTAGAAATGAGGTTAATATAGAAATATCAAATTACGGTTACAGAAATAGACTTTTAGTTGAACTTTAAATTAATATTTTCGTGGAAATAAATTGCCGTTCTACCACATCCATCCTGATTAGAGGGAAATTTTTTGCATCAACCTACAGGATTAAATGCATCATCTGAGCCTGATGTTTTGGACACTCAAGCTTCATCGATCTTGGGCCCTTCATGACAGATAATTGAACTTATCTATTTTTAGAAACAAATTTTTCACGCTTATGTGACATATCTGTAAATACATTTACATAACATTTAGTGGGCATGATAAATTAGAAGAAACATATGAAAACAACACAATCAAAACATAAGTGACACAACAAATTTTGGAACAAAAACCCTACTTACACTCATCATGACTAATACAGGAAAAAGTATCTATAAACATACAAGTAATTTATCTATGTAAGCATATAATTACAAGATTCCGAATATTCCTACTTTTGAGAAAAAAAAAACAAAACCTTCCTCAAACTGTTCGAACAAAAACTTAATTGGTGAAATTCGCCTTTAAGAACAGAACTCCCAAAACAAAGCCAGTCCAAAACGTAGGCTCCCTTGTTTTTTTTGTTGTGTTCCTCAAAAAACTCAACCAAAATGACTAGGAACGTGTTGATATCGTTTGTCGGTCTTTGAACTGAGATCACACATCCAGGGTTTCACATTAGAGCTTCACTGTGCGCGCCTCTTGCATTCTACTACATTCTAAAACAATATCAAAGAACCCAAGCTCCAACCTCCAAGCTCGCACTTAACTCAAAAAATGTCTGATCCAACTCACCCATACCAATGTAAATGAAATTTTGGCAAATTGCAGTTAATCATTCTTGGTAAGTCAATCTGTGTAAGTGGTTGGGAGGGGTAATAATCTGTGTGTAGTAGTCACGTAATTTATAATAATTTTTTTTACCCGAAAACAAACTGGGATTATGTGTGCAGGTTTTCAATTTCAATTTCTATGTCCCTGGTTCCTATCTTGACTTATATTTTATATTCCTGTTCCCCTTCAAAATATAGCCACAACTAACCCCTTCGTCCAATACCCACTCGTTTTGTGCTTGACTTTCGCGATCGTTGATTGCTTTGCAAACAAAAGCCGTTAACCTCGGGGTAGTCAGTGAGTGAGTGAGTGGATGTAGATACAGCGCGGTTAGGAGGTGGACCCAAAATGAGAGATTAGGCCTACGAACCTGCGTGGGAAAGGAACAGGAAAATAATTTATCTGTCCATAAAGGGGAAGAAAACATGAGGGAAGGTGATCGGGGTTGTTTAATTTTTTTTTCTCATTTTTTTTGGATAACAAACGTTTTCGGTTGAATTTTATTTTATGCGATGCACTTTTTGAGTTTTGGGTGCAACATCATGGAAAAGCCTCGAACTTTTGTGTAGGAACTGCGATCAAAAGATGTGAGAAAGTTATTGGAATCGAGGATCATGTAGATGCAGTACTAGATGTTTGTGGTGTATTAAGTAGGTGATCTGGGAACGAAAAGCATCAATATCATTCTTCTAAAGAGAACTTGGATCATGTTTCTAAAATTTATTCTAGTTTTTTTAGGCATTTGGTAAGAAAGAGGCATAATAATTTAATAATATCAGTGGATATTATTAACTTTTAAAATTACAAATAGTAAAATATTTAGAATTCTCGAAAGGCACAGGCAGACATTTATGTCGATGGTGATAGAAGATAGAATTTAGTCTCATGTTAGTTTCTAAAACTGTTATAAACAGGATGTGCACCACACAATAAGCGGGTTTTGTTTGAACTGTTAACTTTTGAAAACATATTTCGAATATATACACACATACTAGTAAACGTACTAAAGGTTCCTTGAGAGGTACAAATTTGTTGTATTGCTCGGTGAACGGCTAGATAATCTATCAGATCATCAGAGGATAGGTCCGGAAGCTTTTCATTTTACGAGATTTTACTTGGCTGGCGTTTCCATATGATCAATTAAAAGTTTCTTAACCAGGATGGTATAATAACAACATTGAGCAACTTATAGCTAAGAGGAATGCTGCATATAAGCGTTGGAAGCGATTTCGAATCCAGAATTTTTTTAACCATTTTAAGAAATTGCGAAACAGGGTGAATATTGAAATAAAAAACTCTAAAAGAAGATTCTATGGATCAAAAATCAACTAACGTCCAAAAAAACTGGTATTTTAAATCAGAAAAAAGCTCCGATCAGGAGTGTGATGTTAACGAACTCAACAACAATTTTGCGGCTCCTTTCTCCAACACAAATGATGATGCGAACAGAGTTTATAATAGTAATCCTAATATTTTGACAAATTTTAGTTTCAGAAGAGTTAATAAAATGGAGGAGGCAATAACTGGAATTAAATCGGAAGCCATTGGGCTAGACAACATGCATCCCAAATTTGTAAAATTAAGTCTTCCTTTAATATCGCGTTTTATAACTCATATTTTCAACTCTATCTTGACTAGCTCCCATTATCCTAAGCTATGGAAAGCTTCAAGAATAATTCATGTTCTAAAAAAATCCAACGCAAATGTCAAAGAATACCGACCAATTTCAATTCTGCCGTTTATTTCAAAAGCTTTCGAGAGGTTAGTAAACCGACAGATTACATTCTTTTTAGAAACCCATTAGTTGCTCACACCTACCCAATCAGGATTTAGATCACCAAATAGTAGATGACATACGACTACAAATAGATAAGAACTTTGTAAGAAAATTGGTTTTATTGGACTTCTCCAAAGCGTTCGATACTGTCTCCCACAAAATACTCCTGCAAAGTTGAAAAGCACTTTCTTTTTTGAAAACTTTGCGGTTTCTCCCATTGAGAAATATCTGAGCGTAAGAACTCAAGCAAATTCCAAACTGTCTGAGTTCCTCCCCACTCACGCTGGTGTCCCCCAGGGGTCTATTTTAGGCCCCCTTCTCTTCACGCTGCTTAACAATGATCTACATTTGATTCTCATTCATTCTAAAATTCATTTGTACGCTAATGACGTCCAAATCTATTTGATTTAACCCATTGGAATGGTTGTGAAGATCTGCTACGTATAGTTCATTGGTCAAGTGATAATCTCTTAAAATTGAACTCGAAAAAATGCTGTCTTCCAATCGCATATAAAATGATAATAGCCAAAACTCTTGTCTTTCCCATTCTGTTGTATGGTTACCCGATTTTTTGTTGTTTGGATAGTGTGAGTAGACGGAAGCTTCAAGTTGCCTTTATTAACACTGTGCGGTTTACTTATGGCTTGCGACGTTTTGACCATGATTCTATGTACGCTAAAAATGTCTTTGGTATGCCCTTCAATAATCATTTGGATTTTCTAACACTGACTTTTCTTTGTAAACTCATGTACAGTAAAGTTCCGGAGTATTTGTTTGAAAAACTGATCTTTCCTGTATCGCAAAGAAGTAAAGTTCTTATTGTGCCTTCTTTTAAATACAGAAATTCTAAGCAACAATTTCTTGTGCATGCGGCTGGACTTTGGAACTCTCTTCCTGCAGATCTTAGAAGACTAAACAACTACAAAGTTTTGGAATTTTCCTTAAAAAACCATTACAGATGCTAAAATAATTTTCTGAACTTGTTTGTTTTTTCAACAAATTAAATTTATTTTTCTAAAGTATTGTTAATTCTAAAATGTATAACATTATGCAGATGAATTTTTTTTCCATTTCGTATAAATACGTTATGTTAGTAATTAACCAAACAGTACAAAGTATAACAAAAAAGACATCATGTTTTAATATGCTTATGTTCTGATATCAAAAAATACAAATACAAATAAAAAAAAAATAAAATTAAAAAAAACAGTGGAACAAATCTTTACTTTGGTGACATTAAGATTATTTCGCATTATATTTCCCATGAATTTGATAGAGTTTGGCATGAAGCTCTCTTGTCGAAAATTCTTGCTTTTGGGATCAATGAAACTCTTGTTCATTGAAATAGAAGCTATCTTCCGGACCGTCCAATACGAAAGTGAAATAGACAATTTCAAGCCTGATTGTCATCAAATAAATGATGGTGTTCCTCACGGCTCTCTTCATCATCTTTTTAATGAGCTTCTATTCGGTGGTTGTAGGAATCTCTTGGAGTTAGATGCTTTCGAAAACTCAATGCTATGTCTTCTGTCGTTAAAGCTCAACATAACCCAATGCCGTTGTCAATGAATGGCAATTGCATTGCAGAAACCGAGATGCTTTCAGGTATGTATGTTTATAACGACCTTCATTGGAACGTCCATATTTATTTTTGAGATCACCCAACACTTGAATACAAATCCCATCTCTTGTTAGGTGCTTCTCGACAATCGCTTCTTTTGAAGACAAAATGGAGCGTTAAAATTAAAATTGATAGAAAACAGAACAACATATCCCTGCAAAAAAATCGTTCGTTCGTAAAGTTACGAGTTCGAGTAAGTTACTGTCAGTTTTGAGCCTAACGAAAACAGATTTTGCATTTGATTTCCCTAAAATTAGTGTCTTTTAAAATTAGTAATTTTCATCCCAAGCATTTGAAAAGTTTTTCGAGCTCTGCTACAAATAAAGCTAGGAGGTTGACCTGCTTCATGCGGACAGTTTTTCATTCCCTATCATCATAATTGATCTTGGATAAATACACTAGTAAGGCATCTTCTTATATCGCTAGCAATTTAATTATTTAATTAATTTTTCCCATTTTTTTAACAGTAAATTAACCAGATATTTTGTCAACCATTCGAAAAAGTGTCTGGAATAAACTTTTGAGTTGTAATTTTTTTTTTAGTCAGCCAAATTTCCTCAGTTTTACGGATGGAAATACTGGGATAAAATCAATCGCAAGTTTTGGAACACTTTCTTCTGAGTTATTTCTTACAATATTGTTGAAATTTTGATTTCGAGCTACATACATATGATTTTCTTAATTTTCAGTGAAAGCAATCGATTTCTAAAATAAAGATATTTTATTCGTAATTTTGTTGAAATTTATTGTTTTTATGAAAACCCTCTAAGTGCCTAAAAAGACCTCAAACACAAGAAATGCCAATTAAATCTCTAGATGATAAATGGATCGAAAACCCGAAACAAAAGGCTGCATATTCTCTACAGTTTGTTGTTAGAATTGACGGAAGTGAAATTCCTTTTGTCATGTTCAAAGAAGTAAAAATCATGTGTCAAAATAAGTTGTCTAGTAAAAAATCGCCAAGGTCCGATGTAATAACTGCTCAGGTTTTGAAAAAAAATGCCATTATAATAAACGCATGCCTTAAGCTAAGATATGTGCCACATCATTGGAAAATTTCAGAAGTCATTGTTATACCTCAACAAGGTAAGCCACCATCAGAAGAAACATCTTACAGACCAACAACGCTTATACCAATCATTGCAAAAGTTTTCAAAAAACTGCTCCTGAAAAGGCTTAGCAAAATAATATAGGAAAGAAAACTAATTCCGAGCCATCTGTGTGGATATAGAAATGAAAACATTCCAACATAGACCAAATTCATCGAATTATGGATGCTGTGAAAAAAGCCCTTGAAGAAAAACAAGTATGGTCGGCTATATTCTTAGATATTGCTTAAGAATTTAACAAGGTTTTGGCAATCGGGACTTGAGTGCAAACTGCATAGGACTTTCCGAGGCAGTTCTACGAAATACTGAAATCCTACGGTACGAACCGACTGTTTAAAGTACCGTACCGCCAAAATTTCTCGGAACTAAAGAAAATTAAAGCCGGTGTACCACAAGGAAGTGTCTTTGGGCCAACCCTGTATCTTTTATATATACAAGAAATATTCCAGTGGACCACAACGCTATCAGGGCCACCTTTGCTGATGATACTGCAATATTGGTGCCAGATAAGCCCGTTACGAACATCCTATATCACATAA
This sequence comes from Platycheirus rosarum, assembly GCA_963971375.1. Classification (NCBI taxonomy): domain Eukaryota; kingdom Metazoa; phylum Arthropoda; class Insecta; order Diptera; family Syrphidae; genus Platycheirus; species Platycheirus rosarum. Next base: position 10,554,050 of record OZ020508.1, read on the forward strand.
CCAGCAACTGCAATGTCATAACAACTCCGAAACGGAGACCGTCTTAAATGTACGAACAATGTTGGAAGATTAAATAAAACCAAGCCTCACGAACTGATGGAAAGTGTTATAACTTTAAACTTCTCCTTAAAAATAAATAAATAAATTTACTGGCGCGACAGCTTTTTAAGGAGCCAAGGCCTAGTGACTTATACCCTCAACCAGTCCTGTGTATGTGTTGTTAGTCTGAAAGAATGGAAGGGACCTTTAGTTAACCGCCGAATCCTTACGGTATTTCATAGACTGGTCCTGATTCACCGGTGTTTTAGTGCGGTAAGAGTACCACACTACTTGCTACCGATTCTTACCGAGAGTCTTTTGAAAATTTCCATCGGATTAAAACAATTAAAATAAAAGGCACGACTGGGTCGCACGTACTTGCTCTTATGTGCTAATCCTTTTTAAGTGCAGGCGTCTTTTTGACAAAGATTTTATTTTAATATTTTTTGTATGACGTGCAACTTCCTTAGAATCGTTTTGGGGTGAAGCTCGAACGAACATGCGTCACGACAAAGGCATAAACACATAAATATATAGGATTGTTAGCTTTTGCAGTTTTTTAGTGTAGTATTATCTTTCCACTTGCTGCTTACTGTTTATAATATAATTTGCTAATAGAAAGATACAAAGGACTTTTTTCAGTTAAATTTTCATTTTGGTATGGAAAAATTTGAACAACTGGCATAAAGATTCGTCGGAATCAGCAGTATGGCAATAATGCTAGGTAAAGGGACCTTTATACGTCCCAATATGGGACCAATGGAATTTATAAAGGATTTAGGTACCTATAATAAGGTTGGAAGGAAGGTAGGTACTAAAATTAAGATACGTGTTCCAACTACTGTTAAGCCAGTAGGTATAGAGACAATATTAAAAGTTAACACAGTGGTTTTGTTTATTTATAGGAAGGTGTAAACTTTTGTTTTCTCGATTGAAATTTTTGCATTCAGTAGTAATCGAATAGTTTTTTTTATTTGTTAGTTGTTTTTGTGTGTTTATCAAAGGCTTCCTTATTTATTCTGTGCTTTTATGATGATGAAAAATACTTTAAAATACGTAAGTATGTATGTAATGTAGGTTGTCACTTTCTTTTATTTGACTAATGGCTTGGCTAGGGCTTAGCCGAGCAATATGAAATAAAATGTTGGGGAAAAAAATTTATGAATTCAAAAAAACACTACTCATAACGTTTTTTGGAAAAAATGTTGTAAGCCATCTTATTTCTTTTGCTGTTTTCTATTTTATGAATTTTTCATTTCAAAATCGTTCGACCAGTTTTTTCAAAAAAATGTTTTTTTTGAAAAACTTTTCGAAAACATATTTTAAATTTTTTTTTAGTATGTCAATTTTAAGAAATCTATAGTTTATACTACGAGAAAAATTTAAAAAAAAAATCTATAGATCCGTTTTCAAAATATTCAAAAAAGAAAATATTTTTTTAAAAAAATTATTAAAATTTAAAAAAAAATGTTTTTGAAAATTTTGATAAGCAATATTATTTAAATCATAAAACACTACATATTTTGAAAATTTCATCAAAATCCGTCAATTAGTTAACGAGAAAGTCTGATTTTAAAAAACCGGTCATATGGGAGGTACCGTTATAAAACTTTTTCTGAAAAATCCATTAAAATTAAAAGATAGATTTTGCACAGAAAACATCATTCTGAAAGTTTAATCAAAATCGTAGGAGCCGTTTTCGAGAAAAATAAGTTTTTTAATAAAAGTTATATGGCAGGTACCGTTAGTTTTGGAGCTAGAATGCCAATTCCAAAAACCGTCGGGTAGAGCACTCTAAAAATACTATATACCAAGTTTGAATCAAATCGGCCCAACCGTTTAGGCTGTAGATATCGATACGGACAGACAGACAGACAGACAGACAGACAGACAGACGGACGGAATTTCCGGACCCACTTTTTTTGACTTCTCTATCATCGTAATATCATGTTTGATTGTTAGAATTTTTTTTTTTTTTTTTACGAATGCATAACTTGCCTTATAGTCCCTATAATCGCAAGTAAAAATTAGATTGTTTTTCGATCCGAATTCCAAAACATACACCTATCTTTCCTATCAAAAAATAATAATCGATGAGGCACGTTTTAAAAAGATTGCTCAAAATTAAACCCAAATCCCCTGCATTCCTTGGGAATTTCAAGACTCAGCATTTTGCATTTTTCAATCTGGTTATATCCTAAAGCATTTGTCATAATACGCACAGATCATTGTCTGATCTACAGATACGCAATAACCCCGAAGCTGCATTTTCAATAAGAAACTGCATACAAAACTTGTTCCAGAGATCTCAAAGCCACAAAAAAACCACACCCTTTCGGTGTTATGCTGAACTAAGAAAATTTCACTTTGCACTCGCTAGCCCGGCAACGTATCTTGCCTGGATCGTAAACTAAACCACAAGACCATGCATAATGCGTTTTACACGACTTCCATCTCAATATCCCAAGAGGGGGGACCTTCTCATTCAACAAAATTGTTCCTTTTTTTCAAAAAAAAACTTTTTTTTTTAAATATTAAAATAAGAATACAAATCTCAGGAGAAATTGAGACGAATGCCAAGACAACAACTATGAAACCATAACGAAGGAAAAAAAATTAAAACAAAACAGCATTTACCGTTACTCGTATAGATGTACATAGTGTATAGAGAGGGATTCAACTGAAGCATCGCCAAAGAATCCCTCTGCTTTCACTCTCCTGCCCCTTGTTTTGGAATAATGTGAGACTTTCTAAATTTGTCCACAAAAGGCTCCCAGAATAAGGCTGGACAGGAGAAATTCAAAAGATTCACAATGAAAGAAAAAAAAGTTACAGTTGGAGGAGGGCGATGTCTTGACAACGATGTGAAGATAATAATGATGATGGGCTCACGAAGGCTTCAAACCAACCGGTTACCGGGTGTGATACTGGTGGACCTTTGTTTAAGGCATTTCACGGAAAAAATTTAGAATCGTCCGCCAGAAAAGACTCACTTTCGGATTTCTCCTCTTGTGTCGCGGATATGGGTCTGGGTGGCGAAAAATTAACAACAACGAGGTGCTCGCAATGAAATTATGTTATCATTCCCTACTTACGTATGCATCAAACGCACGTTGTCGTCGGGGCTACAAATCACCTGTGTAAAGGAGTGAAGCGCGCAAGAAAATTAATACGCCAACCAGCCGACCGACCGGACGGACGGATGGATGGACAATCAAATCCAAGGCAATCGAGATATTACGCAACCATTTGCCGCACACCGCAAACAACAATGATGACGATGACGATAACGACACTACACCACTGCTGATCCCTCTACCGCTGGTTCCTCCGCTCAACCTGACTTGCACCTTAAGCTACATACTAAGACGACTTTGGCTGTTTATGCGTTTTGTTTGCTCATTCCATTTCAAAACCGCCCATTTGCCTTCAATCGTCCATTCGGCAATGAAATAAATGAGTGAATCGTTTCAGAGTTGCCGACGGTAAATTTATAAAAAAAATATATGATTGTTCTTTCAAGAGAAAGAAAATCAAACGGCCCTTAACTCCTAAGTCAGATGGATTTGGGTACTCATGTTGGCCTGAGTCTAGATGTAAGGATATTTGTACTGCCTCGTAGGGTCTTAGAAATGTTGCACATGTTGACTCGAAATTGGCCACAAAACTTTGAATAGTTGTATAGGAAGGATGACGACCAGGTGAAAAATGTCAGAAAAGATGGAATAATCTATATATATATGTATATATAAAAAAGTCGTGTTAGTTACACTATTTATAACTCAAGAACGGCTGAACCGATTTTGCTGAAAATTGGTGGGGAGGTAGCTTAGAACCAAAAACGGGCATAGGATACTTTGTATCCCGTTCGTTTGCATTCCCGTGTGACGTGACATCATACTCGATTTGAAATGTAAACAAAAATATAGAAAACAAATGACAACAACTGTCAAATCGATTTATCTCAATGGGCAAGTTCATTGCGTACACTGACTTTTAATAAACTAACTTTTTGTCAAAGTGAAATCACTGAACGACAAGCTGACACATAACATTGTTAAGGTCAACTGCGAGTTGAAAGTTTTCTGAATAACTTTTTGATTAAATGTCAACTTTAAGAGCCAATCGACCAATCAGAGGCACATTGACAGACTTTTAGTAGACACATTGAACGACAGAAATCATTTTTGAAAATCGCGAAAGTGCTATTTTTTATGTTTGTGATTTATTTAAAAAAAGCATATAAGCCTAACTCGGTCGATTTTTTTCTTTTGTGCGAGTGTAGTTAGTAAGCCTTGTTGGGCGAGTTTTGTTGATAAAAATGCTCTGAAGATCTAATTTTTTCCAGCAAAGATGAAATGCAATGAAGTTTCGTAACAGTGGCTACTCAATCCATTAAAGAAGAATGAGAAATCGAATGAGAGGACCAATGCCTTTATATGGCCTGACTTCGTGCTTCTCAAACAATAGACCAAACGCCGAGACCGATTTTGTTGAAATATTCAGAAATTTTTAGATTGATAGGTAGCGTTGGAGTGGAGATATTTACGAAAATTTTGTTTTCCCTCTGTGAAGTATGAAAATGGTGCCGTTAGTTGTTTTAAGGCATAGTTGGACCCTATAAGTGAGCTGTTGTTGGGATCCAGAAAATACTAATGTTGTGTTTCAAGTAAGGCTGGGGGCACTCATTATATTCTTGATTTTGCTGACATTTTTAGGTAATCCTTACGTTAGCTCAGCCGTTGAGTGTTCTGTTTCAAGGAAATTTCGATTCATATTTTTTAATAAGAGTAAAAAGGCACTGTTTTGATAGATGTTTGTTGACTATATATATATACATATATAGTTTTCCCTATAGGTATATATTTTCTAACCAACAACATTTAATTTTAAAGTATTAACCAATTTTGAAAACATTTTGTGTGCATGCTAACATGATTACTTTTGTGTTTTTTAGCTATATTTGGGCCCAATATCTGGCGCTTTCATCGGTATTCAGAAAACCTATGGTAAACACGAGCAACGCCGGGTGGGTCAGCTAGTTATAAACAAAGTAAAAATATAACCTTTGGTTTTGGTTTCCAGAATTTATTTAGGAAGATAGATTTTTTTTAACAAAATGTTGCAGAAATTATAATACTAAATAATTAAAAGAAAAAACACAATAAAGAACCAAAATATATGCATATGTTTAATACAAAACAATTCCTTATAATCTGTGCAGTTTTGAAAAAAAAATGATTTTTTTAATTCTACTTGAATTTGTTTGTTAAGTATATAGAAAAAGTTAGTTAAAAACTCATTTTGTAGTTAATTGTGCATGCGACTAAAAAATATGATACCAAGCAGCCAAATCAAAAATTCATACTAATAAAAAAAAAAAGAATTGAAAAAACCTTAGCATACATATTTCGAATTTGAATGTTCATAAGAGCAAGTGTGTTCCATCCAGTCGTGCAATTAATTTATTCCAGTAAATGTAAGCAGAAGAGATTCAGTAGGAAAGTTTTTCTTCTTGTTCTAGGAAAGATTCTTATTCCAAGAATATATAAACATGCACTCATGAACTTAATTTTAAATTAAGAAACTGTTGAGAGCATTTTCGGTTTATGTTACAATGTTTATTACAATTATGGTCACTGTGGCGTATGTGAAACATTTGATTTTAGTTTATGAATTTATTTTGGCACTATGTATAACTTACATTCTAGCTGAAGTTTTAATTGGAAAAAAGATGTAAAGGTACGTTCACGATTCTAAAGTTTATTAAATTGCTTTATATATTTTCAGACAGAATTTGTTTTATTAAAATTTAATGTATTCCTTTAAAATTCAAAATTCATTAAAACTTAACTGCATCTACGTTTCGTAATTTCCACTTAATTATTAGGTCAACTTTTTTATATTTCTTTCTCCCAAAAAAGTGAGTAACTTTAGAGATGTTCTAATCAACAAAAAATCTACCGGTCAGATCTTAAATTTAATTTTAAGACATTGTCAGAGCTTCTTGGATTACAGAATCTCTTCGCATTTCACTGTCATCGTTTAAGCAGCTTTACAAAGAAGCAAATATTGTACCATACATTAAAATCTGGTTTCGAACAAGGAAGTTGAACTGAGCATACATTATTCATTATTAAAAACACTATAGTTAAAAACTTAAATAACTTTAACTGTACCGTTGGCCTCGATATTGACGATAATTATTAGAATTCGATATGATATGATGCGCTTATATTTAAGCTATTAAACTTAAGACATCCTAATTGGCAGTCAGTAGATGAGATTTACTGCTGACGATCATCTTCAATAACTGCCTGAATAACACCTACTTCCCCGAAACATGGAAAACGGCAAAAGTGGTGCCCGTTCCGAAGAAAACTAAGTGGACTAGCGTCGAGGGATATCGGCCGATTTCGCTTCTATGCTGTGTCAGAAAACTCCTGGAGGGACTTATCCTAAGAAAGCTTCATCATTTATTCAGGGAAAAGGAAATCATACCTGAATGTCAGTATGGTTTCCGAGCACGACACTCTCACATCCATCCGCTGCTTGGACTGCGCTCCGACATGACACACGGACTCAACAACAAAGAGACGACAGTTGCCGCCTGTTTACTGGACATCGAAAAGGCCTTCGACACAGTTTAGATATATCCTATTATGTACAAGTAAACAAAGAATATTCAAGAAGAAATACGATCAGCCCTGGAGTTCCACAAGGCTCCAAGTTGGGCCCTATACTTTTCAACCTTTATACAGCTGACCAGTCTACCAACATCCCAGGGATGCAAACGAAGCTATATACCGATGACTCTGTAATATATGCAACTTCCGTTTCACCAGAAATCGCAGCCAGAAGAGTTGAAGATCACATAAGAAACTTGTGGGACTACTTAATAATGTAAAATAATTTAACGTTTAATAATTAAGTTAATTTTCTCAATTTCCCTCTCTTTATTTAATTTTGTAGTCTCTTGTTTTAAACCGTAAACATATTTTGTAAATTGTAATGCATTGATGTATGTGTATATACTAAAAAAACTGTTACTCAAATAAGTTAAATTGTCATTCTCGCTATTGTTAGACTCTTTTCAATTTTTTGTATTTTATTTTATATCCTTTCTTTTTTTTCAAATTTAGTGTCTACTAAGCGCTCGCTGAGCACACAATTATGAGCTCGAAATGCATATGATATATATATGATTAGTTAATAAATACATAAATCTTTAGAACGAAACCTTTTTGTGTGTTTATTAATTTATCGAAAACTTGCGGTTAATAAAGAACAAATTTTTTTTTATCCTCTTAGACCATTCTTTTAAAAATATACCGTCAGTATTTCCCTCTGCCGTTTCTTATCACAGAAGAACAAGGATCAGTTCAATACTAAGAATATTATGATATTAGCCAGTGATCCAAAGCAAGATCAAAGAAAAACTGTCAAAACCATTTAATAAAATAGGGGACTCAAAATCAATACCAGAGAAAATCTGATAAATAATAGTTTTCTAATAAGATAATTTGAAAATCATCAAAAAATAATATTAGTCTGTCAAATTGAAATTCTGTCGAAAAAAATCAACGAATCAGTGCACATCTTGTGCGCCCGCTTGTTGGATCTTTGTTTGATTCTCTTTCTAATCGAAGTTTATATAATAATTTTTCACCACTTAATTTATTAAATTGCTAATTTTTAGATCTATTAAGACCATATACAAGTACGATTCTCTTCAAACCATTTATGATAAGGCATCTGCACTTGAAAGTTCATGAGGCATATCGTGTCAGTTTTAACTTAGTCTTAAGTAATAGTTATAGTTATAAATGCTTTATAATCAAAGTGAGATTGTGCACTTTACTCTAAAAGCCTCGTCAAACCGATCGCGTTTTGACGCCGCGTTTTAATCAATATTTCATTCTGAATTTGTTTTGCATCACAACGCAGAAGTCGGCATACCGTCTATCATCAGTAAGCATATTGATGTACCATTTGGTATATTTGTTTGTGTGTAACAGTGAATAATGCAAGCAATACGCAAGAGAGCCGGTAACGAATGAATAAAGCAGCGAACTTTCGAAATAGTAGAGCAAAAATAACAGCCGAACAAATCCAACAATATAAAGAAAATTTAAGTGTCATAATGTCACAATTGCGTGCATATCACGAGCTGAACGAAATCAACAACGACAATTAGAACGAAGAAAAGTGCTCCGCATCGTAATTGACATACACAGGGCAAATGACCGACAACATAAAGAAGCACATCGAGCATTTACGCCCGCTTCGTCCCTTCCTCTCGCATTCGAGTACGAGCTAAAAATATTGAATATTCCGCTCATTCGGTAGTATGGACAAAGAATGTTCCCATTGTCATGCCGCATTATTGAAATTATTAAATCTTAACGATCGTTCTATTTTACCGATCGCATTAGATCAATTTTTATCGATCGTTAAAACGTTCAAATACACTTACAAAACATTCGGTATTTTTTTTAACAAGCAAAATAAAATTCACCAGAAATAATAATATGACAGAACAACGCTTACCGGGTCAGCTAGTATATAAAAATGGTGTGAAAAATGTACATAGAGTAATTCATCCATTCGCTGGGCCGATTTAACGCAATTTTTTTCTGTTATTTATAATTGCAAGGAGAAGGTTTTAACGAAAGAAAATTTTGGAAAATTGGAAAAATCGAAAATTGATTTTTTGTATGGAATTTTGCGTGCAATTATTCCAATAATTGTGGAAAGACGTTTACGTGTATTTAAATAAGTTTGCGTTGCGAATAAAAATCAGAAGAATTTAAATAAAGGCAGGATCACGGCTGCCGGGCGGGCATGCTAGTTTAAAATAATAAAATTGAAATTTTAAGAACAAACACTTTAAGAAACTTTTGAAGTTTATCCATTTTCTTTTGTCCTTTGAAGAAGACTGTTGACCATCTGCTTAGCCTGCAGCATATGGTTAATCCAGCAATCATTACATTATGTATTCAAAAGCGACGTATTTCATCCGAAGAACTGAAAGACACAATGTTGCAACACATTTTTGGCTAAATTTGGAGCAACAGCTTTTGAAAATTAGAGCAACCCTTCAACACCAAGCATCATCATCCACTTCGCATTAAATCACTTCGCCGGTTCCTAATAAGGTCGTGGATTACACTACTGCTCGGATAAAGGAACAGCTTGAAAAGCCGGACGAAAACTCAATCAGAGGTTATCAAAAGCCTTTTGATTTAATCTATCAGAAATAGCTGGGTATAGAAGAAAACCAGTTGTATTTGAGATATGTAAACATGTATATTCATTTTGTAATAGATTTTTACAAAAAATACTTTCGATTAGTTAATTAAGTCCTTAAGTCGACACAATTAACATTTTAGTATTTAAGGAGAAAACTAAATTGATGTATTAATACTTCAATAACGTTTAACTTCAAATTTGGTTTTTCGTATAAATCTAGTTCGTTGTTTATTTAATCAATCAAACAAAAACGAAACGAAAAATAGTCGAAAATATTTTTAAATTTTGAAATGAGGCGTTTTCTTTTGATTTTTTCTATGAAAAATCTTTTGTATAATTAATTATTAAGCTTAACTTCACTTCTTTGAAATGTAAACTTTCTAGTCGAGGTTATAAGAAAGTGCAAAAGTTTATGAAATCCTGAATTTCTCAAAAACGAAATAAAGAGGTAGATACCAGAACTATGTATGTACATTTGTACATATGTACAATGATGTAAAAATGATGTCCTAATATGGATTTATGATTTCACAACCAAATCAATTAAATGTGTACATACATATATCAGAGGATCCATGAACAATAAAATTCGCGAGAATTTAAATTCTCAAAAATGAAAAATTCACAAACTAGAACTAGAGAACGAATATGTTGTTAAATGCAATATATGTAAGCCTTTAGCATTGAATTGGAAAAGCAGGTAAGAAATTTTGGATTTAAAATATTTTATTTTTATTCTTTTATTATTATTTAAACGAATGTGCCAAATTGGCAAAAACTGTCGCCAGCATCTGGCAACCCTGTATAAACATTGTTCCTCTAACTCTATAATTAGGAGCAGTGAATTGAAGGAGGACTCTTTTGTTTTATTTTATTCGCACTATCTGGCTTCCTTCCTGGCCCTGGCCTAAGGACCGCCTAGCAGATGTAACACTTGCCACCGAACAAGCGTGATGAGTAAATCCTGCAAATTGCCATTTGGGTTTTGCTGGAATTCCGCATCTTATTTTCCTTCCTCCAGTCACTGATTGTGCTGGCTTTCCCATCGAGAGAGAGATGCTGATGCTGGTAAGTGATAGACACCAAAAGCAGCAGCCAAAAGATGCTGTTCCAACAACAACAAAAGGACCGTGGGGAAATCTTAATGTTAACCATATTTTCCGTAAGTTTGGTAGAACTTTGAGTACAAAAAAAAATGAAAATGAAAATGAAGAAAGAAATTATTTTAATTTTACGGCCATAATGGACATCGATGTCTTGCTCCGTTCGTACACTCGACATTAGCACGACATTTGAAGACACGAGAGCCTTTTCTTGGTGGCCGGTTCCGTTTTGCGGTGGCCATTTATTCCCGCAATGATGCGGATTTAATTTGTGATTTCACATTACGCACTTCATAATCCGCACTAAGGAATGCAATAAATTAACAATATGGCCTAAAGGAAGGGATGTTTGCCTGCGGGAAAGTTTTTTTTTCTTTAAATAACTTTGGGCTTGGTAGTTTGGTCGATAGGTAATGGTTGGAGTTGAGCCGTTTCTATTGTTAGAATCTAGATTTTTTTTTTTTGAGTTTAGAATGAAGGAAATTGAGTTGTAATTTCATGGTAAGGATGAAATTAATGCACATGTAACGGGCAACCTAATTGCTTTGCGGATCATAAAGCAAACGTGGTTCGTGAATCTATTAGGTGAAATGATTTACCATGGCAAAAAAAGAATGGTGGGCAGCAGAAAAGCTGAGATTAAGTTGTAAGTTTATGGAAGGAAAAGAATTGTCAGTAAAATGTTTTATTTGAAAACTTTTTAATAATGTTGGTTCCCATTGAAGATCTTAAAAATGGTTAGATAAAATAAGGGTCTATAAAGGAGACACCGATTCAAATCAGATTTTAAGTTCTGAATGTAAGAATAAGAAAGGCAGGAAAAAAAACTGATCAGCGATGAAAATTGGCAACTAGTTTGCTTTGAGTCATATCCTGTGGAATCAAATGAGACGATGCACAACACGCACAGAATTTCCTCCAATTTCCTACTTTTATTTATAAATTGTAACAGCACGCCATAGTTTTCTATCTATATGAATTTAGTTATACTAATTGATGAGAATCAACGAGAACAAAAATGTCCATTATTTCAAATTAAAGAAGATAGAAGACACGGATGAGCTGTCGTATTTAATTAATTAATTGAGTTTGTTATTGGTATTCTAAAGTGAAGGAATAAACAAGATTTTTGGAATTTGATGCAGTTGGCTTTAGTGATTTCATTATTTCTTGATAGAAGAGCTTGCAAGGAGAAAAAAGGGCGTTAAATCGGGGGGTTTTCGTTATGAGAGATTGTAGATAATATAGGCAAGTTTTGCGTTGTGTGCAGATTCAAAAATCACATAACAATTATTATAGAGAAGCTCGCAAAAGAGTCTATGCCTGTGCCTGTGCCTCGAGCTAGAGTCCGAACCAATGAAGCCAATGAAAATTTACAGGCGATTGAAGTGAGGGGAAATACATTTTCTTTCTTAGTTCAATGAATAACAGTGCGCTTTCGCACTCGTTCAGCCCTTAAAGAAAAGCTTTTTTTTCTTGAAAAAGGCTCTATGGACTTTGTAAAGGTTTTTCAATAAGGGCGGGTATATAATGAAAAGCTGTGTGTAAGGCATTAACTAATTTTTACTTCCGATTATAGGGACAATAAGCTAAGGCAAATAAAAAAAAAATTAGATAACAATCAAACATGACATTACGATCATAGAGCAGCCTAATAAAGTTATTGTCAAAAATAGTTTATCTGTCTGTCTGTTTGTCTATCTGTCTGTTTGTCTATCTGTCAGTCTGTCGGTCTCTCTGTCAGTATGTATAACAAGCTGCAGCCTAAACGGCTTAAGCGATTATCTTCAAATTTGGTATATGTGATTCTTTTGGCATTCCTCAGAGGGGAAATTGAAATTTTATTTTTAGGGCTGAAAATAACCGTTCCTGCCGTTAAGGAAACCCTAATTTTTCTCGAAAACAACTCCAACGATTTTGATGACAATTTTTGAGAATTTTTTATAAGTATTAGATATTATCTTATTAGAATAAAATTTACGGGAAAAATCTATTATCGGTAATTGTTTTTTTTTCGACTTTGTCGGTATCGGTTCATTGGATTTTTATCAAATTTTATACTTGAGTAGACCAAAGTAGCCAAATTACATTTGTTGACAAAAATTTGGAACAATAATTTTTTTTCTATATATAATTAATTTTAGATTTTTTTTTTAATTCAACATTTTTAAAACTAATCAATAAATATTATTTAAAATTTAATGATCTACTAACTAATTAATAAACTCTACAAAATTGCATACCAAACTCTCAAAAAATTTTTTTAAAAAACTAAAAATTAAAAAAACAAGATTTCATCAAAATCCATCCGCCCTACAATTTTTTTTTTAAATTTTTTAATAAATTAACTTTTTTAATAAATTCATTCTTATATAAAACGTGTGATTTCGCATTTCAGTTTTTACTAAAAACCGTTAAGTTTTCTGGTTTTGCCACTTTTAATATGGTCAGACCATGTGAGTTTTTGTAAATGTTACTTGTTTCTGCCAAAGACCTTGCCTTCCAATGTGATTACGCACATAAGAGCGAGTACTTGCGACCCAGTCGTGTCCATTTTTTTTATTTTAAAGGCACATGTATGGAATATGACATCATACTTATAGTGTCATAGATCAAAGTGGTCCAATTTCCAATGACTGTCCCGCAAAGATCCAGCTGAATTTGAGCGATGGCAAATTAATAGCATTGGCTAATTGTAATTTATTTTAATTTATAATAGACCTGTGATTTTGGGGAACCCCTCGAGAAATTGTCTAGGGTGGTCAAATCCCATCACCAGTACGTCAATCGTGGCATTACCTATGTGGCAGAATAACGCCGTCCTGCTGGAAACACATATATTCAATGTGGGTCTATAGAGTTCAGTTTGGGCCAAAAAATAGGTTCCCATTATTCTGTAGCGCACGACTTTGACGGTGATCGCCTCGCCAACGTTTTTTCTGAAAAAGTATTGACAAATAACCACTGTCACCTGATGGTGCACTTCGTGTGGGTTAGTGTTCTCTCATATACGGCAAGTGTGTTTGTTAGTACAGCTAATCATCCAAAAAATGCGCCTCGACGCTAAATATGATTTTTCCGTCAAATTTGAGGTCCTCTTGCAAACGCCTCAAAGCCCAGTCAGCGAACAAACGCCGTTGTCTATGGTCATGAACTCTGAAAAACTTGGTCGTTTGAGTCTTGTTCGGGCTTATGCTCAATGCGCAAGTCCCGATGCAAAATTCGGAGTCGGCTAAAAGCCGAGTTCATGTGCACGGCGAATAATCGGCTATATCGGGTTAAATTGTACACTTTCACGACCGCGGCGATATTCTCGGCCGATCTTGTTTTCTTTTGCGTACGAGGCTGGATGATTGATTATTGAACCGTTGGTCTCAAATTTGGCCACCAAACGTTGAATATTCGACTGTAAAGGGCCATCAGTTTTTTCACCATGTTCACATTGTGTCATGTCAAAAAAGGGTTGATGATAATGTCCTTGTTGGTTTTTAACAAATATGACCTGATTACGATATCGGCCAACACTCTATACTAAAACATTGACCGCCGCAAAATTTGCTAAATTGGTATCTGCAAAATGCCGAGCTCATCTGCACAACATGGAATTTAATGCTTTAGGATTTAGGTTCTTCTGTTAACTCAAACTCTAGCTATGCTTCCCCCCCACTTACCTTGATCTCCAAGAATTAATTTGTATAGACGGAAAGGATGGAAGTAAAATGGCTACAACGCTATGATAGTTACCTTGGACAAAATAACTATTAATTTGTTCGTAGATATGTGAAATTCCCTGGTTCAACGGTTCCAACGGTCATCTGCATATCCAGCAAATAGTCCTTCATATCCCTTTAGATGCTGTTTTGGAAGAATAGAAAAACATTTTTCTTTTCTTTTTTTTTATAAAAAGAATATGAACTCCTTCCTACTGGTAAGTGTAGCAGTCCGACACACAGAAAAAAAAATTATTAAAATATATGAAATTTCTATAGGCTTTTGTTCATACTAGGCCACTTAACTTCTTAGTAAAGTAAAAAATTTGAAAAATTTCCTTGCAAAAAGATTTTCTACGAAATTTCTCACGCTTATTGATAAAATATAGTAGCACATGTGGTATAGCAAAATTTATTAAATTATAATTTTGAAAAACCACGTTTCACCAGTTATTATTAAAAGATAAAGAATTTTGAAGCTCATTTCTATACCCTCTTAGCTCTCAACTGAACGAAAAAAAATATTTGCAGTTCATTTCATAATTAAAATTTGTATTCTAAAAGTATGCATCATTGGATTTTTAAAAATCACGAAATAAGTCTTCGCAAACAACAAAATGGAATCCACGACCCATCCCCGGTTCCAGGAACCCATTACATATAATATATATTAATTTCCCTTTACTTTTTTTATTTGATGAAACACAACAAAAACCTGACCAAAAAGAAAGCTACGGCTACCATCATCGCCCAACTGCAAAAATAAGCATGTGGAAGAATTAATTTACCCCAAACCTGGACGAAAATCCTTCAAATAAGCGATACAAATAAAACGAAAAATAAACGAAGTCAGCTAAAAAGGTAGCTACAGTTCCACTCGGCCTTTCAATGCACTTAAACTCAAAACTCGGCCAAACCCATCAACATGATCACCGACTTCGTAGTCGTCGTCGTCCGTATCGTAGTCGACGGACATTGCAATTTTGCAGTCATATAGAAGAAGAGGACTCTCACAGGACACTCTTTTGGAGCTCAGGGAGAATGGGAGAGCCAAACTCACACACACAGCCCCATTCACGCATCACACTCAAGCACAATGGCTGCCCACAAAAGTGCATCTCACACGCTGCGGCTATCGCACCGCATCCTATGAATACTTACTAGGATGAGTGTGGGGCGTGGGGCTGCGTAGACAAGCATCAGGATTGCCTTCCAGCTACTGCTAATATAAAATTCGAATACCACATTATCGGTGGGATTGCAATAAAATAAAATAAAAAACAAAACAAAAAATAAAAATAACAAAACAAGGACTTCTCTCCCGGTCCTCCATAAGGCGCGGGGTAGGCAAAAAGATAAAATTTCAAAACAAAACATAAAAAACTCTTACATGCGAAAAATGCGCGCAAAAAGTCCAACATTTTTATATCCTTCTCTAATGCATTCATCGATGATTGGGCATGTGGCCCACTATCGCACTCCACATACGCGTGAGCTTGTGTGCGGCAAGTGGATGCAAAACAAGGAGCACTAGATAGATTGGTGGCACTACACGCACGAAAATAAAAGTCCAAACGACCAGTGTACGCGATTTTCCGTTTATTTTTCATGCCCGGCGCGGAATGATGGGGGTTGGGGTGATTTTGTGTTTTGCTTTTTTTTTTGGATTTTTGTTTTGTTTTTTGTTTTTTTTTTTTTGCTTTTTTTGAATGAACTTTTTAACGTGTTGACATGTTCTTCGTTTTTTAGTTTTTCCACGGGGATACAGGACCTCACACTTTGTACACTTGATATGGCAGATTCGCAGCCACCCCCTCATCACCGTTAACAGTGCCAATATAATGCCAGGACAGTGTCGAATGCGAATGCATTTTGATACACGGTGAGGAAACAGAGTTGTTTTGAAATGGAATGGATTTTTGTTTTTGCAAAATAGAAAACTTTTATGAATACAATTTTTGAAAGTCCCTTAAAATAAAAGGGTTTTGGTGTAATACAACAGATGTAAGTGTGGCGAGTTGCACCGTTGCTGAGTTTTTGTCTGTGAGCAGAAATTTGAATGGGCCTGTTAGGATATCTAACGAGGAAGTGATCAGCTAGCAAAAAGATTTCTTCACCAACTTTTTTTTAACAATGCTAAAAGGTCAAGCCTACTTTTTACAGATGAAGATATAATTCTTAACAAATGTGGATAGCACTGTGAAGGACTTTTAAATTAACAGTTTTTTTGGGCCGCACTTTCACATAGCTGCTGTTTGTTAGCCTACTTGGCTTAGGAGTATATGGAAGGGAAACTATATTTTGGACGAACAATAAAAATAAACAAACAAAAAGCTACCGTTTGGTGTCTACTTTGAGCTTTACCGTACTTTTTCAAAAATGACGTTGGGGAGACGGTCACCGTCAATGGCAAGCGCTACAGAACGGTGAATACCAATTTATTATGGCCAAAATTTATTCGTATCGACCTAGACGACATGTGGTTCCAGCAAAACGGCACCACGTGGCACTCAGTGTACCCTACGATTGACATTTGATTAAATTATGTACAAGAGCCCAACTAACAATTAAGTTTGTATAAGGTCCAATTTTTCGAATCTAGAAAGTATTAGTTTGTATAGAGCTTGTATAAGTAAGATTTTCGTAAGTCACACACTTTAAACTTTAACCATTAGAAAAATTGCCGCTATAAGGCTTTTAAATATGAATTTAGCAAGCACTGTACAAGGCTTCTGGATAGCCTGCGAAAGGCTTTCCAAAGATGTTTACCGAAAATTAAAAAAAAATAATATCTGCTATAAGTCTCTCCACAACAATGTGTCAATGCAAACAGCTTCTGTAAAACTTGTCTATAAAGTTCTTATACAAAAAAAAAAATTATTATTCGCTTAGACAAAAGCAAAACCTACTTTCTTAAAATCTTTATAAGCGACCGCATGCCGTACTATTAAATGTTAAAATTATATGGTTTCAAGTAATTAACCTTTGATTTTATTTTTCTCAACTAACAATTCAGCTTCGAGTTTTTGAAGCAATATATTGTAGTAAGCTAATACAAAAGACACTTTAGAAGGCCACATAATTCAAACTGTCACAATTAAAAGTATAGCTGCTATAAGCTTTTAAAAGAGAGTTTTGGGAAGATACGTACAAGGCTTGTATAAAGCCTTCCGAAAATGTTCACTGAAAATTAAAATGCAAACAACTTGTGTAAGGCTTTTTATGAAGGCCTTATACAAACTAAATTAATATTGTTTGATCTTATTTTTCTCAACCGCGTATCAACCGGTGTATCTAGTGGTAGTGTACTGAATGTGAACGAGAAGGACTTGAATTCAAAGGCCATTTTATAACATCTCAATGATGTATATATTAGCATTGGGCTAGATAAAATCGATTGCTGAGACAATCTAATCACATTTCATTGAAAGCTATAAAAGTTAAATTGTTAGTTGTTATTTCCAAAGAATTTTCTAAGTGCATTCTAGCCCTTTCCTGTGTGAAATGCTTTTTTCTACTAATGCGTATGCACTTGCATTAAAATTACCCCATCAGTTCTACCACCCCATCCCCCCAGCAACGCGCAGCCATCGATGTTAAAACAAAAAGAAAACTAAAAAATATCCACACAATAAAAGAAAGCAACAAAAATAAAAAATAAAACTTTACAAAAAAATTAAAAAAAAAAAACTGCACTGAAATTATTTCCGCAGGAGAAAAAAATAAAAAAAAATTATTAAAATAAAAAATTAATAGATCAGGGGTAGGGTTTACACATTTGGCAGTGCCGCACGAAAAAAGAACATCCCTCGAGTTTAATGTTTTTCAATGTACGCACATTGGAGAGAAGAGTGCTATTAAAAAATATTTATTTTTCTACACTTTTTTGTTTTGTTTTTATTTTTTTATTTGTTTTTTTAACTTTGCATTGCTGCATATTTTGATTTTTATTTTATTTTTGTTAAATTTATTTATATATATGCGTTTTTAATTTTTCACGGGATAAAAATCACCCCTATTACATAGAGGAGAATTCGTCGAACAACACTATACCGACCAGAGGGAACGGGTTAAAGGGGGGTAGTTGCCACATCTAAAAAGCACGAGTTAAATAGCCGAATCGTTTCAGGAAAAAAGTTTCACTGGCGAATAGGAGTGTGTTAGGATGTGGCTTTTTGTAGAGGGAGATGCAACTCCAACCCAAAAAGAGGATGTTCTATAATATAAACTTTTTTTCTATTTTTTTTTTTTTATTCATGTGTGCATGGGTTGGGGGCATCCAACATCCAATTATAGACATATTATCTCACTTCAGTAGCAATTTGCTTTCTATTATAAAACGACAACGTGATTTTAATTAAGACTAAACCCAAACTTAAAACAAGAGCTTAAATATCCTCGGGTGTTAACTGACACGGATTTTGAATTTAAAAGCGGTATATATGCTTTACCCGAAGAGCTCTCAGAAACCCACCTAGATATTGAGGTGTTTTCCTCACTAAAGAAATATCTCCAGTCCTCATACAACGGCAAGGAATTGAACGGGTTTATGGCTTGTTGTGTTTGGGTAGCCTATTTACACTCATTGTTATGAGGAGCCCCAAGTAAAAGGCTAAAAAGATTCCAACCAGGGGCTTAACTTGATGATTTTACACTTAAAACGTTCATATGACGTGAAAACGCATTCAATATTTCCTTTTGTTTATAAAAATACTTGCTTCAGTCTTCCGGCAATTTAAGAAGAATTATTCTTTTATTGTTTTTTCTCTTCAAAAGTTGGTTTTGCTTAAAACGCATTTTCAAATAATTGTTTTTCTGACTATTTGAGTTTTTCTTATAGTTTATGGACCCATCAACGGCTCACGTACATTCAAGTTTATAAATTAAAAAAAAATTAAAAATGTCATAATTTGTTAGCAAGGACAGTAGTTTTAGGAATAAATGACTATTTTTGGTTAACTATCTTAAAATTCCATATTAAATAGTATTCAAGAACATAAGAACATTTTGAAAAGTGCTCATAGGGTGTGTCGATGTGTTTGATGTTAAGTTTTAGTCGGTGTGCTTATAAGTTAGTATTTTGTTTTAATTTAATCTTTTTTAACTCGTTTTCATACTTTAAGATATTAACAATGTTTAAATACATTGTAATATTTTGACTTATTCTTTTAATTTGTAACATTAAAGAGATGGTCTTGATTTCAAATTTAAGTATCCTTTATGAAAAAAATAATTTTTTTTTATTATATTATAATTTATATAAAATTATATTATATGTAATATAAAATTATTTTATAATCAGAAATAAAACAGAAAAAAATATTTATATTTATATTAACAATTAATAAAAATGGTTAAATGTAGGACTGGATCCTACTTACTTGTTGTCATAAACATTCAAATCACAAAAAAATGTTAAATTTTAAATTAACATTAACATATGTTGGTCACGATTAAATAAATTTTTACTTTTATTTCTTAAAAAATGATATGAACTTAAAAATCCTCCTTTTTATTTTTATAAAATGTAATTCGTGTTTTTTTTCTTAAATGAGCTTTCATTAAAAATCGTATGTTCACTTAAAAAATAAATTACACAAATGGATCGCACGTACTTGCTATTATGTGCAGTCACAGCGTCTTATAAAATTTGAAAAATATTAAGGGAACCTCAAAGTTTTTATTCGATTGTTCCCACTTTTGATTGTTCGAAAAAAGTACGTAAAATAGTTTTCAGTGGACAAAATTAAACGCCATTTTATTTCTTTAAAAAATGTAAAAAAGTGTTAATTTTGTTTAATCGTGGGAACAGTTTTTAAATTAAACGATTTTTATTTAACAACTTTATTAAAAAATAAAAAAAAATAACCGAAGAATGCAAAATTAATCAAGAAAATAATTTCATTCAAAAGCAAAATTCAAAAATAAAAATATAAATTTTTCAAAAAATTTTTTTTTTTAAATTACTAAAAAAAAAAACAAATAAAAATTATTCGAATAGCTTTTTATGTTAAATTACTTTGGCTACCACCATCTCCTAAAATATCAAATTTGTTTGTATTCGAGTACCCAGTTCCCGAGAAAGTCGAAGAAAGAAAAAAACCGTCCAATAAGGGGTGCCGTTTTTAGCCAAACATTTTAATTTTCGTTCACTAAAATATATACCACACCTTTATGAAAATTCTTGGAGCCGTTTTCAAGAAAACTAAGATTTTACCTAACGGTTATATGATGATGTTTGATTGTTATCTCAAAATTTTTAATCTGCACGAATGCTTAACTTGCATTATAGTTCCCATAATCGCAAGTAAAAATGTATAATAAAAAAGTTCTAATAACATTTTTAAGAATTCCTAAGCCCCAAATCCCGAAATTTGTTCACCGAAATCAAAAGTCCGAAGTATTGCCAAGATGGCGCTTATTTTTCTGTGAAAAAAACAAAAACTGTTTTTTTTTTATGGATCGAGTTTGTTCAAATGTAAACTATTTAATTTGTAAATTAACGTGTATTCTAGGACGGATTTTGATAAAATTCTGTTTTTTTAAATCTCGGTATGCAGTTTTTTAGAGTTTATTAATATACATGTGGTTATAAATTTAAAATAATTTTTTTAGATTAGTTTTAAAAATATTGATTAAAAAAATAATAAAAATTAATTTTAATTAGAAAAATAAAGTTATTTGAAATTTTAATATGCAGAATTAATTAAGGGAAATCCAAAGAGCCGTTACCGAGAGAGTCGAAAGTTAAAAAAAACCGTTATATGAAAGGTACCGTTAATAGATTTTACCCGTAAAATTGGTTCTGATCAAATGGTAGCTAGCACCAATAAAAAAAATTTTCAAAATCGTTGGAGCCATTTTCGAGAAAAATATGCTTTTCCTTAACAGTTATATATGGCAGGTACCGTCATTTTTAGCCCTTAAAATTAAATTTCAATGTACCCCCTGAGGAATGCCAAAAGAATCACACGTGCCAAATTTTAAGGTAATCGCTTAAGCCTTTTACTATGCAGCCCTTCATACATACAGACAGACTGACAGACTGACAGGCTGACAGACTGACAGACTGACAGACTGACAGACTGACAGACTGACAGACTGACAGACTGACAGACTGACAGACTGACAGACTGACAGACTGACAGACTGACAGACTGACAGACTGACAGACTGACAGACTGACAGACTGACAGACTGACAGACTGACAGACTGACAGACTGACAGACTGACAGACTGACAGACTGACAGACTGACAGACTGACAGACTGACAGACTGACAGACTGACAGACTGACAGACTGACAGACTGACAGACTGACAAACTGACAGACTGACAGACTGACAGACTGACATACTGACAGACAGACAGACAGACAGACAGACATTTTTTGTCGATCACTTTTTTAGGCTTCTCTATAATCGTAATGTCATGTTTGATTGTTAGATTTTTTTAACCGCAATTAAAAATACGGTGCAGCTAATGAAATTAAAACTTGCCCTTCATTACATATCTGAAATTACGCTTGATAAAAATATGTCTTATGTAATGACTGGGTAAGTCGTTATTGTAAGGCAGGTGCGTACAGCAACTTTAATTTTAGTTACGAGACTTTTGAGATAAACTTGTTCACAAGACTGTTGAAACTGATACCAAACGATTTTAAAATTAGTTTTTTGATTTTCTATTGTTTTAATTAATTTTTTACTAGTAAACTAGCCAGCTCGCACGACAGACGTCCGTCGTCCTGCCTTTCTTTAAATTCTTTTATTTCTACGCACAAATTTATTAAAATGCAAACAAAAAGTCTAAAATTCCAAAAAAATCAATTTTCGATTTTTTTCCAATTTCCCGATTTTACCTTCTCTTGGCAATTACGAACAACTGAAAAAATGTTTAGCCAAATCAGTTTAGCTGTTATCAATTGATGAATTACTTTACATTTTTCACATGGATGGAAAGAAGATGTTATCCGTACTGGGGAAAAATAACAAAAAAAAAATGATCTTGCTTGGTTAAGATTTAAAGGTAATATTTAGGAAAACGTAGCTAGTTTTTTAAGCAAAACCAGGCAATTCTTCCTTCGTAATCCTACTTCATTTGTAACTAACTTAATCGTTATGCGCTCATTAGTACTGTTACTACGCAAAAGGTTTATGTGTTTAGTTTTACATGAGAATTGTTTTATGTTGCAGCCAACAAAGGATCTTCTTCTTTTCTGCAGCACACTCCCTTCAAAATAATCCCCAAAATCGAAAAAACCCGCTCTCTATGAATAACGATGTTCAGTTCATCCATCTGTCCAAATACATAGTCCGATATCCTGCTCAGTCGCCGCCAGCCAGAGCTACCGTCATAGTCACTCACCGTCGGACAATCCGACGCACGTATGACCAATTGTGCGTCATGATGTGTGCCGCTTTGTGTATGGTGTCGTTGTATCATTATTATCTTGTCGTAGATATTTTGGCTGCTACCCTCCTTCGGGAAAATCGCCTCTCTATCCAACTTATCCCCTAAATGCAAAATCCACCCATCCCCTTCGACTTCACCCCAATTGCAACATCAAAGCAGAGCCGTGTTTGTGTGTGTGTGTGCGTAACTTTAGTTTGTTTTGATGGCTCCTCTCGGTAAACGTGTTCTATTTTTATTTTTCCTTTTTGACAAAAAAAAATAAAGGATCCCTCCCTCTCGTCCTTTTCAATTTGTTCCTCCATTCTTACACACATGTCAACCCCTTACGCTTGCTGGGTGAATAAGGGTTAAGTGTGTGCAATTGGGGGTGCGCAGGGTGGTGCAGCATGTCCTTTGGTCATTGCAATAGGCCTACTATACCGACTTCAGCACAACATAACTACACTACCCACCCCCTGATTCGGTTCGCAACGACCGCAACCAACTGAGCGGGCGAACACGAGGATATAATGTGCATTTGCCAATTTTATCTCTTTCGAAGAGCAGCTCCTTTTTGGATCCTTTTTTCAACTCCTGTGGGCGCATTCAATGTCAATGTGCTTAAAAAAGCAAGTTGGAACTTTTTAGTTTATTTTTCTTTGCCAAGTTTTGGATGGACGTGCAGTTTTTTTTCAGGGGGGGATTCTGTTGCTGCGTTTTACGGGGCTTATTATTATTGACTGGGCTAAATGATGTGTGCGTGAGCGTGAGTGCACTTTCGAGTGTTGGTGCTGCTCACATAATGAGTGTTGTTGCATTTAGGGGGATGCATCCCAGCGAGGATGCTCGGTTGAAAAATATAAAAATTGTTATTTTTCATGTTATGCGTGTGTTAGGCCGGCCAGGATTTAATCCATTTTTATTTCTATTTTTATTTCATTGTTGAGGGGGGGGGGGGGGGGTTGATTGGGGTTTTTTTTCGCGCGCACAGGAATTTTTATTTTCCACTCACACATTTTTTTTTGCCAAAACGGGGGGCAGAAGGGCTGTCGCACATTTTAGAGGCAAATTTTGGCCACTGCACTGTAGTGGCACGCATACACTTACACACGCACTACCAGAAATTTTATTTATTTCGTGATTTTTTCGTTTTTTTTTGTTTTCTTTTTTTGAATTTTTCTTTTTTAATTCTTTTTTCGTGTGTGCATTTTTTCTCTCGTTTATTTGCACACACTCAGGAGCTGGGATATTGTTGTTCCGTGTTTGGGAAACGATAGGTTCGCTCTTCTAACCGGCCTCCCTTCTACCTCCCCGCGCCGATGGTAGAATCCATTTTTGTGCACACATTTGCTTCATCTTTTTTTTTTTTTTTTTTTTAACAAAATTTTTATTTATTACACTAAACTTGTAGTGGTCTGACGATGATGATGACGGTCGTTTTCGGTCAAAATACATGCCTATAATGGGTCTTCCCATACCATTGCATCGGAAAGCAACCCCACCGGACACCCTTTCTTGCCCTTTTCCCATCGGCTACCGGAGAAAGGTGGCAATGGTGGTAGTGCGAATCCGCTGGCAGTTAGTGGAAAACGGTGTACCTGTGTGTGAGCGGTTGCATCTTTCGGATTCGGACTGTGGCATTGCATTTTTATAGGGTTTAATGTTGATCCTTTTTTCCCTGCTCACTCTTCTTCCTTGTTTCTTGTTTTTTTTTTTTCATTTCTCTCCCAATTTGGATTATTTTCTGTGTTGAAGTTGATTTTTTGTAGTTTTTTTTTTTATTTTTGGGCCGATTTTACGTACGTCGATAGAGAGGAGGACAAAACTCAAACCGTGTAGTTTTATGTTGATGTTGTTGTTGCTGTTGTTCTTTTCTGTTCATTATTTGGTGTGGGCTCCAATGTGAGTGTGTAATTCTATAAGCAGCGGGTAAATATACATTTAAAGTAGCCGAGAACATTGACAAACAAAATGTAAACCCAAAAAAAAAAAAATCAAAAAAAAAAAAAGAAAAAGAATTTGGAAAAAATTACGAAAAGGAACTTGCAACAAACACAACACACATAGAATGTGCATTGCTGTTGCTGGTCCTCCAACACTACACATCACATCATCAACATCATCAGCAATACCTATAGTTAGGTAGGATATAATATCATAAACTCGGCACCAACAACAGAAACGGGTCAGAAAAACTTTGGCCGTAAAATAATTTCTCGGATAGTGCAGATCCGTTTAGATGAACAACAGAAAGCTTTTGGATTGGTCGTGTGTTGCACAAGTTGCCATCCGTTCTGAAAATCGTTGCTGGGTTATTTGAAATCTTTGTTTTCTGGATTTTTAAAAATGTGTTGTAAAAATAAATTTTGACTTTGCCAAAAAAATAAAAATGGTTATTTCAACCTTTCTAATATGATGTGAAAAAGTGACAAAAGTTTTGAACTTTCTAAAAAAATATATATTTTCAAAAACAACGAAGAAATTTATTTCATAAAATAACATATACATACTGTCCCTATAAGACTTCAAAAACTCTTTGAAGTTTAAAAAACTAGTGTTTTTGACCTGTTTTTTGAGTGGAAATAAAGTGAAACTCTATTTGGGAATTAAAAATTTATATTCAAAAATATTGTTCTCAATCGGAATGATTATGTAAATTCTTAAGGTTTTTATAAATTGAATGCAAGTTTTTGCATATTGCATATATTTTTATTTGTTTTTGTTTATTTTTTTTTATTAAATCGAAAGCCTCCCTTGACATGGTGAATTAGACTTTTTTTGTTGTATTACAAATATTGTCTGTTGTGGTAAAGTGAAAATATTTTTGTATTAAAAATTGCTTCTCTTTTGTTCCAGAAATAAAAACTTTATTTTTGTGCCAACAATAAACATTGACAAAAACTATTTATGAAAGGACATTGAAAAAACTAACGACGCAAAAGAAAAACAATAATATTGTATAAAAACAAACAGAAAAAAACATTTTTCTTGAATTTGTTGAAGAAAGAGATCTTTGGAAAATTAACACTAAACGTAAGTTTTCAAGCCTTAACTTATTTTAATTTAGTCATAAAAATAGATTTTTAATAACTTATGTTCACGGAATAATTATATATAATTATTCAAATTCTTAACAAAACTGCGCAAGGGTATCCCTTACAAGTCAAATTTGCCAAATATCTTTATAATTGAAACTTATTATTGAATATTCAAAAGTGTCAAATCCATATCCATGTTTTTCCATCTTCTCAGTAATTGGTGAAATTTGTCAATCATATTTTAATCAAAACTCTTTATACCTTCTTACCTTCTCAAAATTTAGAGACAAAACAGTGACAACTGTTAACTTTACTTACAAAACACGTATTAGTTTAAATTTCTAACAGTATTTTGTATACAATACAATTTATTGGCGCGACAGCTCCTTAAGTAGCCAAGGCCTAGTGACTTATACTCTCAACCATTCCAGTTTGTGTGTTGCGAGTTTGCAAGAATGGACGGGACCTACAATTTTACCGCCAAGTCCGAACGGCTACATGAGATCGCTTTTTCGAGTCGAGAAAAAATTTACTCTTGGAGGTTTTGTCAGTTCCTCGCCAGAGGCAGTACCCCAGAAAAAAACGGTGGCTCTAACGGGGACTCGAACTCCGACCTTTCGGTTAGCAATCCGACAAACTAACCACTAAGCCACGGGGCACTACAATATACCATTCATGTTTGCCAAATATTCTATATAATATATATATATATATATATCTTGATATATCTATTTACATAATTAATTTTTCGAAAAAGACAAACTATTATTGGCTTATCGTCTTTTCCACTTTTGAACAAATAATGAAAATGAAAGTTATAAGATATTATCGCTAAAAATTTTCAAACTTATCGAAATGACAAAAATCCTTTGATAAAATCTTTTCAAATTGTCTTTCCAAGTGTTAAAACTGTCAATATTACATCTTGTCTCTAACATAAAAAAGCTGTTTTTTTTTGTTATATTTATATTTATTTTTTATTTTTATTTTATATTAGAATTATATATATGTATAGGTATATATATTTTATTTTATTTTATAACGGGTCCGCCATCTAACGTTTTTTTTTCAACTAGTGCTTATTTCGTGAATGGTAACACTTAGCTCACGTCTGATTGGACAGATAATTAGTTTTATTATTCCGCTAAACGAATATGGTTGTGTATATGCTTGAAATATTGCGACATTACTGCCTGCGATCGACTTAGAGAAGATGCCAATTTTGCCAAAAAAATCATCTTTTCAGATGAAGCTAATTTTGATCTTGGCGGGTATGTAAACAAGCAAAATTGTCGCATTTGGGGCACAGAAAACCCGCACGCATACATTGAAACGCCGATACACCCAAAACGAGTCACTGTTTGGTGCGGATTTTGGTCCAGGAGTGGCCGTTACAGTCAATTGCGATCGTTATCGGTCCATGTTGAACGAATTTTTGTTCCCAAAAATAAAGAGGAGGATATTGGCAACACTTGGTTTCAACAGTACGGTGCTACGTGCCACACAGCCGAAGCTACAGTCGATGTTGATGAAGCATTTTCAAAAAAAAAAAAGTTATTTGGCGGACCCTTTATTTATATTTAGAATAAATCTATCAAAAAAATTCTTAAGAACTTTTGCTTGTCCTCATCTTGAAAAATAGAACTCAAAACCATATGATTTGCTTTCAAGGCAGTTGACATTTTTAATTTTAATTCACTTTTGAGTTTTCACGACTTTTTGTTCCAACTCGTTTGTAATAAACTAGTTTCTATACCTATTTTAGGGGCAAACGAATGTTTTTTTTTTTTATTGGCTTATGTACTTAAAATGCTGTTTACAAAAACAGTTACAGTTACATTAAATTTTAGGCTAAAAACAAGAAAAAAAACAACCAGAATACATTTAATTTGGTTTATTAAAATAAAAATAAATAAATATAAAGTTTGTGGAGTTTGTGACGCATGCGCGTTTGTCTAAATTGAGTTCCTAACTTTATGTTTATTATCAATGGTTGTATGTTTATTGGCTCGGTTTGAACTATCACAATAAAAATTGGTATAAATTTAAAATATATTAGAATTTTTTTTGCATGAAAAAAGTTTAATGTTGTTTTCGGCTGACAAATGTGGAACTCGGACATAGATTTGATCTTCTTCTTCTTTCAACTGACCATTGTAAAAATCTCGACTGGGACTACAATTCTCACTTCACAGATTCACCTTAGAGATTCATCTTAGTTTATATTTGATCTTTATCTTGTAAATTTGTGGGAAACTTTTAAAATGTTAAAGTGTCACCAGGCTCATCTAGATGTGATTTATCCATTACTCGCAAAGCGGGGAGGCATTGCGGGATATTTCAGAAATTCATGGTCTCCAAAAAAAAATTCAAGTACTTAAAGAACACTTCTTCCATGGTAATAAGGATTGAAATAATGGAGGCAGAACTTACTATGTTTCTGACTTACCCGGACAACGTCAGCTAGTAGATGTAGTACAAAGCTTAAAAACGCATATATGTATATTTTTTGAAAGGACTTCCTTTTATTAAGGTTCCCTGATCTTACTACCTTCACTGCCATTTTGAAACTGATTTTTTATCAAACAACAATGTACATATATAGCAAAAAAAAAGATTCCATTTTAAGTAGGAACACTTTTACAGCGATTTTCATGTTAGGCTAAAGAATCGCATAGGGCGTGTTCGTGAAGTCATACAATGAAAAACTTTTGTGAAATCTAAAATTATATTTTTTTTATCTTTTCATATCTTCACAGATACAGAATTGACCTGTTGCGTCAAAAAATACTTCAAAATTATAAGTATATTCGAATTATTTCTTTAACAAGCAACACAACAAAGAGAGATACAGACATAGCACAAGATTTTTCCGTAATAAGTATTTAGATACTAATGAAAATATGATTTTTTTAATAAGAAACAAAACAAAAAGAACTAAATATTTCGATCATCATTTACAGTTTCATGGGATCATACTAGTAGGTTAGGTCGAAATATTCTACGTATTTTGGTCTGCAAATATAATAAGCATGAACACTATCTTCTTTTGCTTCTATATCTCCCCTATATCTTTTTCTTAATCTTCTTCCTCTTTTTGTTCTTCTTCTTTTTCTTCATTTTCTCTTTGTTGTTGCTCTTCTTTTGGTTCTTCTAATTCTTGATCTTCTTATTCTTGTTCTTCTTTTTCTTGTTCTTCTCCTTGTTTTTCTTGGTGTTCTTTTTCTCCTCCTTTTTCCTCTTTAAATCAATGATATGATCAGTACTGGCACCATAACTCCCACTTCACTAATGCACTTTGGATCTATATGTACAGTTCGCGGTCTTCTTTTTATTAAGAAACTAGCTGGTACACCGCGGAGCTTTGCTCCCTTTGAATTTGGTTCAACCAGAAACATAACTAATTAAGTTCTTATATTAAAGATTTACATTCCTTCATTTCGTAAGAAAATTAATACTTTTTAAATAATTTTGTAGCGCCGCCTATGGAGCATTATTCGAACCATGCTAGGAACCTTCCTTATTGTATGAAATAAATGCGTTTTTCCCCTTTCTTAGAGTAATTGATTTCTTCGTAATTTTCTATTGATTTTTTGAAATAGATACAGTTGCCGGTACGACATGCGCGCGACTACCTCATCCTTATCTTTTCTGGATTCCAACAATAGCTCAACCTATCGGGAATCGGGTCCTCCTTCCTACGTAGTATATCTAAAAACCACCAAAATTACCGTGTTCATTCAGAAAAATATAATTTTTTTGTAAAACAAGCGCCACCTATGGAGTCCAAATTTAACAGGATCACCGGTTGGGTTAATGTTAAAATTTTCTGAAAATTAAAAAAAAAATCTGACGCCTTTAGGAGTCCATGGGGAACATATATACAAAGTATATAAGAAAGTTCAAATCAGGATAGCAAAAATACGGGAAGCGTACGAATGGCCGACACAAAAAAATGTCCACTGGACAAATATAAATTTCATCGACTGTAAAAATGCGGACTGAAGTTTGACAACAATAAAAGTTGACAGCTTAAAATTCAGACTATTTAAATGTCGATTGAAAAAATGTCGACTTTCATCCAAAATACAATATAAAGAGGAATTCTCTCTTTTAGTGTGTAGACTAAAATTTTAAAAAAATTTTAAAAATTTTTTTAAAAAATTTTTAAAATTCTAAATTCTCCATACAAAACGTCATATTTTCTATTCGTGAAAATTTTATACGCCATATACAATAAAATTTGTTTTTACTTTCAAATCGCCACCAATATCAATATGTTTTTATGCGCGAGACAGATTGAACCAGCAACAGCACCAGCAACAGCGGCCGCCATTATTTTAGAACCAATGTGATTCAATTGCTCAAGCTACAGGGTGGGCCAACAGAAGTCATCCATCCGATGTTGTTTGGCTCTCTTTTTTTCTAAATGAAAAACTTTGATTCTGTTTTTTGATTATGTTTATTTGAACCTTTAGAATTGTATTGGTTAAGTCGAGAAGATGACAGATGACGGCCAAATGGGCACTGTCACAATTGATTGCCATACGGGCTCGTTTTATGGCATTTTGCATCACTTCAGTGAGAACTTCGGGCGACAGATTCTCACACTCGCGTCGATTGAGAGCTTCCAGAGTCTCGGGCTTGTTCACGTAAACACGGGACTTCAAAAAACCCCACAAAAAAACAAAGTCTGAAACGGTTAAATCGGTCGATCTTGCGGGCCAGTGCAAATCGCCAAAACGAGAGATGAGGCGACCCGGGAACGCCGCCTTCAGAATATCGGTTCATGTATCGCTATATGGCTTGTTCACTTGTTTTCTGCATCTGTCTAGTCCACAAACGTCAAAACAGATTTGATATGGCGACCATTTGCAAAAATTAGAGCATCTTTCAATAGGGTGATTTCTTTTTGTCCACCTTGTAGAATAGACCAGCAACAGCAACGTTTAGGACTTAGATCTAACGACGTCCTACCAACTTTCCACAAGTGATATTCAGGGGCACAATGCTGCAAAATAAAACTGACCGTGTTATTATGGTTCAATCTGTTCCGCGCTTTAGTCTTTTCTAAACGATAAACTAACCCGTCAATGCGGATCCGCACGCACATCATTCACTTTGCTGCTGTCAGCATTTTACAAGTCGATATTTTTAAAATCGACTTTATAAGAGTCGACATTTTGATCAGTCGGTATTTTTACCAATCGACTTTCCGAAAGAAAAAAATAGATAACTTTCAGCATTAAAGAATCATTCACCAAAAATTACATGAAGATAGCTTCTGGAATTGACGAAATGTCCAGCCATAAAATGAGCTTTTAATGATGTTAATTTAATGCTTTTTAATTTTTCAAATGTTTTGATAACAAACAAACGAAAAGTTATTGAAATGTTGAAACTTTTTTCTTCGGTTATGATGCTCCAATCTTCTTTATTTGATAAGTTCTATTCGGTTCTTTTCTACGACTACGAGTAAAGTTTAAGTTTACTACAAGGTAGCCATTTGGGTCTTATTTTGTTAACTTTATTTATTACTAAATTAATGTGCACCTATGCTATTTCAATCTTTGAATTTTTTTCAAGTGAGCCGTTCTTTTATGCCCTAATGCTTCAAAATGTTTTTACTACTTAGTCTCAGGTTAGTTTGATTTTAGAGCTCCGATGAGGTTTTCGGCATTTATTCAACTATTTTTTAAGGCGTCAGAAGTTAGAATCGGTTTTTAATAGAACTCAGAAATATTATTGGTTCAATAGATACTTTGAACATTCATTGAATGTTTCAGCTTTAGCGCCTACATACAATACATGTTTTATATTTCCAGGTTTATTGAATTGAATGAAAATTCACAGTTGTTTTTCAAGTAATAAAAGGGTTATTGGCAGCCGATTACAGAATACCCAAAGTATTGTCCAATTTTTTTTCATTTTTATTCTTTAATTTCGTAGTTAGTGATAACCTGCCATGTCATCAACAGAAATTTTTGATTTGTCATGGAATCATTTATAACTATAGAATTGAAAAAGATTTAAAGCGTTTTTAAAACAACCATGAACATGACCGTTAGAAATTGAGATATCGATTTTTTGACGATGCATCGAACTGTGGGTATTGCAAATCTTCTGCCACCTTTTGAAGAACTTCAAATTGAAAGAGCTTTCTTTCTGTATCGTGGAATAGGTGAAAAAATGTCTCAGCCTTGATAATGATCCTTCTAAGTACTATCAAAGAAACGGTACAAAGTTTTTAAGCTATCGCCTCATTAGATCAACATACAAGGACTTTATATTGACAAAACAAATAAAAATACAATATTGGAACCGAACACATTCGGTTGTTCGAATTTCCATTCTAGAATTAATTCTTGTCAGCAAAAACATTTGAAGAATTGAAATAGTATCTAAACCAAGATATTACGCCCTAGAGTCTAGACCCCAAGTTTGCAGGTCATACTATATCTAAGTTCTATCTTAAACAGAGTACCAAGTTCGAGTTACACACTTGACGAAAATTTAGTTAGAATCTATTAGAGCTGTAAAATTTCGTTTAAACGTGATCTCGTAGTTAGCATTTGTTTTTTGGAGAACTTTCGAGGCTTTGTTGGTAAATGTTTATGTTCTCATGTCAAATCATTTCCAAATCAACAAAGTTTTAAAAAAGGCGATCTACTATTATTTTTTATTTGAATTGCATTAACAAATTCAAAAGCAAAAGAATGTTAGATTGTGTCTTCAAAGACTTTAGAAAGGCGTTTGACAAACGCTTAAATCCAGTTCAATCTAACTGACTGCAAACTTATTTATATGATAGATCTTACTTGGTTCGTTTCCAACGACTATGAGACAACAAATGGAATACCACAAAGT
This sequence comes from Platycheirus rosarum, assembly GCA_963971375.1. Lineage (NCBI taxonomy): Eukaryota > Metazoa > Arthropoda > Insecta > Diptera > Syrphidae > Platycheirus > Platycheirus rosarum. The sequence continues at coordinate 10,586,454 of OZ020508.1, forward strand.
AGCTATTTAGGCCCTATTTTGTTACTTTTATTTATGACCTGCCAAATGTGATGAGGTACTCAACTCAAAGTGCCTCATTTAGGGTAATGACGTTCCAATCTTTAAAAATTTTCAAAAACGCGTGAATGTGAAGAGTTGCAGTGTGAAGATTTTTAAACGGTTTGGCATGTTTTGGAAGTAGATAGTATATTTAATTTCTTTTTACGAATGTCTTCGTTGTCGAACACTTAAATTTATGCAACACATTACTTCCATAACCATGACCAATGAAGCATATTCCATCCTCGGTTGGATGAAGAGAGATTCAAGACAAATTTTATGGTTCCCCATATCTCGAATCATATGAATTGGCCTCATTAAAATATTTTATTTAAATATTTTATCTCAGTTCAAATAGTTAAGAGTCCGTCCTAAATCGCGGTGTTTCATTCGACAAAAATGTAGGTTATGATTAAGTTTGTTAGAAATTCCAATCATTTTCGCTTCTTTATATGATGAATTCTTTCCGTTCGGTAAAAAAAATCATTTGTTTTAATTTTCTGATTCATTAGTGTTTTAAAACTTTGGTTTGGACTTTTTTAATAATTCTTACAATAATAAAAATCGGGTTCCGCCAGAATTGAAGACCGCTTTAAAGCTTATTGTAACATTTATTAAAAAAAAAACACGGATCCTTGTAATTTGTACAAAAAAAAGTGAAAAGGTGAGACTAGGAAATGCGTCCCGGAGAATTTCGGTTGATATCTCTATAGCAATACATCTTGTCTGCGACATAAAATAATTTTCCTCCATTTCCTTTAACATTATATTCAAAATCAAAAATCCCAGGCAATTGGTTCAAAAAAAAAAAAAAAAACAATCCAGTAAACCTATAACTAATCCGAAGGTTGCTCACAAAGCCGAAAAGCTCTTAAACTCATAAAATCTTATCGCCAAATATGACCTCCGAATAATTTGCTGGAACAAGGCCATGCGGTGCTGCAACAAACCCACCGCACTTCTCCAAAGCATTACGACAGACCATAAAATTAATCCGGTTTTGTCACACAATATTTATACAACATAGTATCCGCATTTTGGGGCAATAAAAAAACCGATGCAATTTCAATAAAACAAAACCCACTTGGTATGGTGTGACTCCTAAATACTCAAGATCATCAAGTGGACAACACTCTCTCCACCCGCTGCGGCAGCCGGCTGCTGATGCAAATCAAAGCCTATGTCACATTTGAATGCAATGCGACGTGTTGACCAACTACTACTAGCCAAAAGTTCCGTCGGCATTTGAACCAAATAAAACCAACTGCCACTTCCTCCTCTAGAGGCACAAAGCGGCAATTAAAAGGGTGCCACTGCATGCATAAACAACTATGCAACTAGGAGATAAATGTTTTTCGACTAAAATACACTTCCGACACTTTTGGTAAACCACACACTTAACTGAAACACCCAAGAGCCCGCCACAAAAACGCGCGCCCGGAAACCCACTAGCGCTGGCAAACAAAACATACGAACGGAAACAAAATGGTGAAACAAAAAAGCCGACTTTGCAGCATAGAAATAGCGTTATCTCTGTCCAAGCGGGGAGAGACTAAAAACTAGCTCCATGTGGAGGATTTTCGTTTACTACCTCGATGTAGGACGACGAACACCACAACTATTCCTCTAAGCATGGAGTGGATGCGGATTCTATGAATAGTCGTCATGACCTCTTCTCCCCCACTCGCTCCTGGAGTCGGATTCCATTCAAAAAGCGCATTGCACACGTGATCCCGTATCCTGTGCTTGGTTTACAAAACAAACTGTAAAAAGAATAACTCATAGGAAAGTGGCGTTCACTAGCATGCTGATGTGGGCACACGGCAAGTCGAGTTGAGTTGAGGCAGCAAGGCGCACAAAAAGCCTGGCAAAACGACGGCGGCGTTTTTTCCTGCCACCTTCTAGTCTAGGGAGCACTTTTCATCGCTTACGTTGAGGGAGCACAGGAGCACGGGAAACGACAAAGTGGGTGCTATGCATTCGACGTGCTTAGCGCCAACTACACAAAGAACACAAAGAGTGCTGCCTCGGAATAGGGAATCCCCATGAGGGAAAGCAAATCGTCTTTCCGCCGCCCCGCGGTCCGCGCGCTGCTTCCACTAGATGGCATAGGACTAGGAGCCAACAAGTTGATGTTCAATCCCTCTTTCGAGGAAGTCGTCGTAGTCATCGTCATAGTTGATGCTGTTGCTGTGGTCGTTCGTTGGAGTCGATGTTGTCGTCGTCGTCGTAATCGTCGTAGTCGTCTAGCTCCAATGGATACGATGCGGTGGGATGTGGTGCATCTGTGCAACAGTGCACCGTACACTTGACCTGCTTTGCTAACAGCCTTGCACATGGCATCATGCTGTAAATCTGATGCCTGGACATGAAGACGGCAGCGGCACCGTTAATTAAAACAATGGTGGCCGGCAAGCGGTTAAGTTAATGTGTTACGTTGGCTTCAGTGGGATGCATGAATAGGGCGACGACGATGATAAAAGTGAAACCAACTCTGTGATGCGGATATTAGGTGTTAATGGGTGAAGGACGCCAAAGTGTGGTTATAAATAGAACAGGAAGTTGGAAGGAGGAAAACTCTGCATGCAGGAGGATTTATTGAATAATAATTTACTCTTCTTTGGATGGGGACATAATTTACTTTCAATTTTGTTTTGTTATTCTTTGGCCTTAGTTTGAATCCTTAACTATTGTCTGTTTGGCGAGTTGTGATTTCTATAGATTGCATGAAATTTCCTTAGTAACTTTGACAGGAATGAAAAATTAATTCAGGATTTCTTCCAATTTTCTAGAAAATTAAAATGCAAATAATGTAAGGATAAGTAAGGATAATATTTAGTACTGTCATTGATAAACAGACATTAAATCAAGTTCATCATCATCTGCTTAAGGTCTTTTAAGGCTAGGGTAACTAGCTTTTATAAAGTTTCCATATGAACCTTGTTTTTTTTTTTTTTTTTTTTTTTTTTTTAAGTGAAGACGTAGGTATACCCTTGCCTTGTGTGCGAAAATTCTGTACTCCACTCTATATCCAAGCAATCGAGTCAAATTCCTCTAATTTGATTAGAAAGTCTGAGTTCTGTGCACAAAAGTTTACTTCACACGGCCTTTTTCGCGGCCACTTCCAATTAAAATAAGGTTCATGTCGATAAAATAAAATTTTCGGAACTTTAGCAAAAAGTTTCTTCACAAAAAAACCCTTTCCAAATTAGGTGAAGGACTTCACAGGGAGAACACAAGATGATATTATTATTTAAAATAGAACCCAAACACGGACCAAGCAACTCATCTCTCCTGTCCCAATCCCAATGCAAGCCTTCTGCCATGCCAATTTAATTTCGGGTTCGGGAAACACTTCAATACTGTCGATGATGTCATATTTTTTATTTCCCTTCTGACTTGAGTATGATACTCTTGACTCTTCTCTGAGCCAAATGAACTAAACAACAACAAAAAAAAAACACCGACTTCCACAATTTCATGAATCAACACTGTTCTCCTGCTGCCACCGACATACCTTGACAATGTTTTACATCTGTTGACCATCAACAACATCGATCCAAAAAGACCGGAACTGTACATTTCGTATAAAGATATTATACACTTGCATTCGGCATTATTATGCAAGAGGAATAACCAGCACTTTATTTACTTTTGTCTTTAAATTCTTCTCTTCCTTGATGCCAAGAGTTACCACAGACAAGGACATGAAGTCGGCATTGATGCGATGATGACGTGCGCATGGCGTTACCTGCTACCACGTTCACTTAATAAACACCATCATCATGGTTTTGTTTTTTTTTTTTGCTTTTTTGGTTTGACTTTGCTCATCTTCAATAACATGGCCTGAAGAGGACCTTCTTTTTTCGTTCAGCATCTGCTAAGAAATTAAAAACAAAAAAAAATTATTATAATTTCAGTGCCAACAGGTGTTGCACCACACCTCCAATTTGACACTTTTTTGTTGCAACTAACCGCAAAAGGGTTATCATTGCATACTTCTTCATCCTTTATTTAAAGCGATAATATGTTCCCAGCCGAATATCCAGGATAGCATTATTGAGAATAATTAGCGCTTTTGGCCAAGTTCGCATTAAATGAAATTAATTTCACGTATTGTGTCTAAATTGAATATTGCGATGAATTGGTTGGAGTGTGTAAATCACAGCGGTGGCAGTTAATTACAGCCATTAGTTTGGTTTCAATGTCATAGAGGTACATATATGTCGAAATTGATTTCCGGTACACCACACATTAGATAGAACAGGAAGACTTACTATGTACATTATCTTTCGACAATAAATGTCAAATATTGGGCTGAATTGGAATCAACGTGTGAAAAGGATAAACGATTAAAGGTGAATATTGGGACAAACAAAATGAGTTGAGGACTATAGAGACAAACAAAAATAAATTGCACGGCTGGAGTGCACGTACCTGCTCTTATATGCGGTCACAGCGACGGATAAAATTTAAAAATATTAAGGGAACTTAAAAGTTTTTTTTTCGATTTTTGTGACTTTTGATTGTTCAAAAAAAAAGTACGTAAAAGAATTTCCAACGGAATAATTTAAACGCCATTTTATTTCATCATCGTAGGAACGGTTTTTCTTTTTACCTACATTTAAAAACAAATTTAAAAAAAATCCAAAAATATTGATTATAATAAGAAAATTATTTAATATAAAAAAAAAGTTATTCGAAAATATTTTTCTAATAAATAACTTTGGCTACCTACATCTTCCTGAATGTCAAAATAACGATTGAATGGGGGGTACCGTTTTTTTTCATAAAAAATCTTGTAGCCGTTTTCGAGAAAAATAAGCTTTCATTTAAAGGTTATATAACAGGAACCGTTAATATTTGATTTACGAATGCAGAACTTGAATTATAGTACTTACAATCGCAAGTAATATATTTTTACTTGCGATTATAGGGACAGGCACATTATGCATTCGTCAAAACATCAACATGACATTACGAACATTTTAGAGAAGTCCTAAAAAGTGATCGACATAAAATTTCTGTCTGCCTGTATGTATAACAGTCAACAGCCTAAATGGCTTAAGCGATTACCTTCAATTTTTGTATGAGTGATTCTTTTGGCATTCCTCAGAGGGGACATTGAAAATTGATTTTTAAGGCTAAATATAACGGCACCTTCCATATAACCGTAAGGAAAAAGCTTATTTTTCTCGAAGACAGCACCAACGATTTTAATGAAAAACTTTGATCATTTGATCAAAACCAAACTTACGGGAAAAGTCTATTAACGGTACCTTTCATACAACGTTTTTTTTATTTTTGGCTTTTTCGGTAACCGCTCTTTGGATTTCTGTCAAATTTTATATTTGAGAAGATCTAGGTAGCCAAATTAACTCTTCATATCAATATTTTGAATAACTTTTTTCTAATTCAAATTAATTTTTGATTTTTTTTTTTTGAAAAATCAATGTTTTGAAAACTATTCAAAAAAAATTAATTTAAATTTTATAATAACATGTATATAAATAAACTCTAAAAACTGCATACCAAAATTTAAAAATTGAAGAAATAAAAAAAATAAAAATAAAAAAAGGGATTTTAACAAAATTCGTTCTACAATTTTCGAAATAATGTTTTCATAAATTAGTTATTATACAAGGCGTGTGATGGCGTGCTCCATTTTTTACTAAAAACTATAAAGTGTTGTGGTTTCGACACTTATTTTTAAGTTCAGATAGTGTTATTTTTCTACGTTAATGTTACTTATTTTTTTAAATTTTATTCGACGATGTGACTGCACATATGACTACGTGCGATCCAGTCGTGCAATTTATTTGCCTGTCCCTAAAGAAGGCGAATCTTCCTCTACCTAAAATTATAGACCAATTTCGCTTACGTTTATTCTTCCCAAATTCGTGGTAATGATAGTTAACTTCCAGCTTAAGAAATATCTTGAAGAACGAAAACTTATAAAGACCGATAGAACGGATTTCATGGCAATATGCAAAATAGTAGTCTGATGGTACATCACACCGAAAAGTCGAAACAATTTAATCATCATTTTGTAAAGATAATTACACTTGATATTTCAAAAACATTTGATAGACATTTGGACGTAATTGAATTCGTTGGATTAGGAATTACCTTTCAAAACGATCAATGGACGCTGTATTGGACGGATTCAAGTCTGATATTTACAAAAATATGTTGGTGTGCCCCAGGGCTCCGTTTAGTCTCCGAATATTTTCCTTCTGCAGCACAAGAGAAGATAATCTAATTTAATTCTGGACCTGACAACATTGTCCAATGGGAAGAGGAAATCGCATCGAAGTTAATGTTCCCAAAACTTTATTTTGTCTTTTTTCGTTGAAGCGAAACGTATCTTTCATGTATATATCCTAGAATGGCATAATTACATCGAAGATAACCTAAGTTCTAGAAATGTATACATTACGAATCACCTTCTTTGGCATGAGCACATATTCGACAAGCCAAAAATGTCGTTTAATTGTGTAGGTTCCCTACGAAGACGCATAAAATTGTTCATCCTGCCTGATCTAACTAGATTATATGGAGCGTATATTTGGCCAAAACTTAAATATAATTCCTATATTTAGGCAGGTGATTGAATAGCCCATTTAAGTTTCTTGGACAAAATAAAAAAAAAATTGAAAAGCAATAGAACAATTCTCTGGTGCAAGAGCAAACTGCCTTGCTCTTTCGCACTGCAAGGTATGTTCATCATCCTTGAGCCCAACTTGGGACGAACCCTCAAATAGAGGGATTATTTCTTCAGTCGTACCAAACGAATGTATGACGGCTTGTTTCTTGTTCTGTTTTTCACAGTTCATTTGAAATGCCAAACCTTTACAACGAACGTGCATCTTTACATCCTCCTAAGCGTTTAACCGTCCCTATTTCCTTAGTTCTTACACTGTGTTTGTTCAACATTATAAGGCTGGCAAAATTCTGTCTGTATGTCTGTACGGATGTCTATTGAACTACAGGCTAAACGGTTGACCCAATCGTCTTCAAATTTAGAACTTAAGGTTATGTTGACATTCTCCAGAGGACTTTTTTAATTTTTTTTAGCTCAAATATTAACGGTACCTGTCATATAACCCTTATGTAAAAGCTTATTTTTGCCGAAAACGGATCCAAAAATGTTTATGAAAAAAATTAGTGCACTTTTGTAGGTGCGGTATATATGTATATATATAAGTTGGTGGGCTGAAAATGGTACCCCCATTGAACCGTTTTTTTTTTCTTCGACTTTCCCGAGAACTGCTTAACCGATTACAATCCAATTTGATCTTAAGGAAGGTGTAGATAGCCAAAGCAATTTGACGTAAAAATATTTTCGAATAACTTTTTTTTTTGTATTTTTACATTTATTTTTAATTAAAAACATTTTTTTTTTTTTTGGAAAAATCGATATTTTGAAAACGGGATTTGAATTTTTCTTCTTTTTGTTTTTAAATGTAGTTTATTTTTGTACTTAAGTTTGCATCATTTAATTATTTTTTTTAAATTTTTAATAAACTTGTTAAATAAAAAACAGTTTTATTGAAAAACCGATCCTGATTTAAAAAAATCATTCTTTTTTTACATTTTCTAAAGAAATAAAATAGCGTTTAAATTTTTCCGCTGAAAACTATTTTCCGTACTTTTTTTCAAATAATAAGTCAGAAAAACCGAATAAAAACTTTGAATTTCCTTAAATATTTTTCAAATTTTATTCGAAGCTGTGACCGCACATAAGATCCAGTCTTGCAATTTATTTATTTTTTAAATTAACATGCATGTATGAGGTTCTGAATCTATGAAAATGAATGTATGTTGGTGTATTTCGGTACTAACGTAGGTACTTGGATTTTCAAAACAAAAGCTACAGTAAAACAAAAATATGAAATACCTAGGTACCTATCTAAGTTAAGTGTTATACAAATATAATTGCCGTTCAAGAACGCAATAGCAACAAATATGTATATAACTACAATCTTATCTCCTTGCAATAATGTTTGAAGAAAAAAATCATCCCTATCTATGTACAGCCACCTTTCGAACCCTCCGAAAATAAATGTACAATCACCTTTGATATGAAAAAATGCGCTTTCTTCTTAATTACATATATACCTATAATTATTTCAAAAAAAATCATCGATCATCAACACCCTCCAAAAGTAAGATTCCCTCTACATTACAAAACTTCCCGATATTTTTTTCTGTTTAGAACCACAAAGTCAAGCCAACCTAACAAAAAACCAAAAAAAAAGATAAAACAACTGCCATTCTCAGCCATTCACCCTCCCCGTTTTCGAATATTTTCAAACCAACCAAAAATATAGAGATACAGATACCTAAAAAACAATTTTATAACTTTTTTTTTTGTTTGGGGTCATTGACCCCCATTCGATGCGAGATGAATTCTCTTGTGTGTTTTTGCAAAATATACGCCAACGTAGAACTGAACCTAGTGCTTTCAGTGCAGCAGCGCTCCAATCTCAAATTGCTATGACGCCAACCCAAAAAAGCATTCAACAAATGCAACAAACCAAAAAAAAAAAAAAAATAATCTCCAAAGAAGGCGGGCTAACGATCGTCGACCGCCGAAAAAATAATGCTTATATATGCCGTGGCATCGTGCACACACAGCGAACCATAGCGAATTTCTATGTACTACTAATACATAGCTAATAGAAGCTTCTATATAGAAAAAATATGTTCTCAAAGCCCAACCACCCTCCCTCCGCCCCTTCCCCGAGCACATCCTGTCTTCAACACACACTCATACCTCCAAAAACCAGCGATCTGCAAATAATGTTTGTGTTTCGGGATTTCGGCAAGAAAACTTGCACATGCACAAGCACACAATGTTGACATAAACAAACGAAAAAACAACGAAAAGAAATTGCACACAGCTTTGCGCCAATCCGCCAGAGGTCATTGCGCTCTGCCAAAATTTTTGTGTTATTAACGATCACAACGAACCAGAATGAGAAGCAGAAAACGACAACGTAACGAAAAGCCCCTCCAAGATTCTTCTAATGGCCCATGACCATGTTTGATGTCGAAGTTGCTCTGTGTAGGTATGTTAGTTTTTGTTGTTGTTTTATCCTTCGACCACCAGAAGCAGGATCGTTAAGTATCAAATATCCAAACCCTTGACTGGTGGATTCTTTAAAATCGAAAAACAAATCTACAAAAAATTCTGCCCCTTCGAACTTGGAAAAGGAGGCGCAGAGCGGCAACGAGGATTCTTACAAATTGGCTTCATGCAGTATATATGCGCGGGAGAGCGTTGTCCTTTCTAACTGGTGATGATAATAATTACTGGTTTCTTGATCGATGGCACACAATAACCTGACCCAACAATAATAAAACGACGATCATCCAGCGACCCAGCCATCTCGACATGGGTGGTTGGTTGGTGGTATTGTTTTGTTGTGGAAGTAAAGACCCGAAAAATTGTATCTGACGTGATCACCATAAAATCGAAACACGAATCACAATCACAGTGACCCCGCGCTGCTGCTGCTGCTGGTGAGGATGACTTTGTACACACGCAATGGAACAACAACTGCTTGTCGATCTCAAGGTGTACCGCGGCATCGAGCCGCAAGCATAAATTAATTAAATACACCTCAATGATCAATTTGAATTGTGTTCTTTACACATGATACTAATCAAAGGTTAGTCATTCGGGAATGCCCCTGACTGACTTTGGGTAGAATAAGAAGTGGAATCACCATAACTGTATACAGTTTTTGATTTTATAATTTTTTTTTAATTTTTACTGTCAGTTCAGTTTCTAATGATAAAATATCGAAGACAAACTTGAATCTTCTAATAGCCTAGGACTAGGGCAGGTATCATTTTTAACATTTTCCAAACTTTAGGAAAGTTTTAGGAAATATTATGGAAAAAAAAGAAAAATTAAAAATTGTACGATAGCTTCAATTTATTTTTTTTATTTTTTTTAATCTTTATATGCCATAATTCCGATTCCGAGATTTTTTGTTTACATAAATAAGTTGTGGTAAGAAGGTCCTTTTGATTTTCACTCTTTCAATTTTAGATTTTCCTCCAAAACAATTATTGAAGCAGAACGCCTCGACATCCGAAATCTGTCAACAAATTCATAATCATCCCGATAGTTGAAGCACAGACAATTAATTGTCTGAAGTTGAAGTGTCCGTCCTAGATCGATCTCTTTTTTCTCTCCCCTACGCTTGCAATTATTAAAAAAAAAATTGCACGACTGGATCGCACGTACTTGCTCATATGTGCGGGTCACATCGTCGAATAAAATTGAAAAAGAAGTAACATTAACGTAGAAAAATAACACAATGTGAACTTATAGAGAGAACTTATAAAGTGTCAAAACCACAACACTTAACGGTTTTTAGTAAAAATGAAGTGCGTCATCACACGTCTTGTATAATAACGAATTTATGAAAAAAGTATTTCGAAAATTTTAGGGCGGATTTTGAAAAAATCCAGTTTTTTTATTTTTAGTTTTTTGAAAAAAAAAATTACTTTGAAATTTTGGTATGCTTTTTTTTTAGAGTTTATTAACTTACATGTGATTATAAAATTTAAAATATTTTTTTGATTAGTTTTAAAAACATTGATTTTTGAAAAAAAATCAAAAATTAATTTTAATTAGAAAAAAATTATTCCAAATTTTGATATGCAAAATTAATTTTGCTATATAGATCTTTTCAAATATAAAATTTTACAGAAATCCAAAGAGCCGTTACCGAGAAAGCCAATAATTAAAAAAAAACCGTTATATGAAAGGTACCGTTAATAGACTTTTCCCGTAAATTTGGTTCTGATCAAATGATAGCCAAAACCAACAAAAAAAAATTTTCAAAAAATTTCATTAAGTCGTTCGAGCCGTTTTCGGGAAAAATAAGCTTTTCCTAAACGGTCATATGGTATGTACCGTTATTAGTAGGCCTAAAAATAAAATTTCAATTTACCCTCTGGGGAATGCCAAAGGAATAATACACACCAAATTTGAAGATAATCGCTAAAGCCTTTTAATCTCCAGCTCGTTATAACGGGTCCGCCAAATAACTTCTTTTTTTTTTGAAAATGCTTCATCAACACCGAGTGTAGCTTCGGCGGTGTGGCACTTAGCGCCATGCTGTTGAAACCAAATGTTGCCAATATCCCCCTCTTCAATTTTTGTGAACAAAAATTCGTTCAACATGGCCCAATAACGATCGCCATTGACTGTAACAGCCACTCCTTGCTCATTTTCGAAAAATGGCCTCTGGACCAAAATCCGCACCAAACAGTGACTGGTTTTAGGTGTATCGGCTTTTCAATGTATGCGTGCGGGTTTTCTGTGCCCAAAAGCGTATACGCAACCATATTCGTTTAGCGGAAAAATAAAACAAAAACTGTCAAATCAGACATGAGCTAAGTGTTACCATTCACGAAATAAGCACTAGATAAAAAAAACCTTAGATGGCGGACCCTTTACATATTGACAGACAGACAGACATTTTTTGCCACTAACTTTCTTAGGCTTCTCTAGGATCGTAATGTCATGTTTGTTTGTTATCTCAATTTTGTTTACATTCACGAATCCTAAACTTGCCTTATACCCTTATAATCCCAAGTAAAAATCCTTGTCATTAACATTATCAGAATCATTTTTCAGAATTACAAAACATTTTAAAGCCAATAATTCGTTTAACGCGCACTATGAAACTGGGGCAAGAAATGTGATATTAAAAAAAAAAAAACTTTGTTAATATTATTAACCCATTTTCAAAATAATGAATTTTCAGAAAAGAACGTTTTTTAAGTACCCAATTAAAAATACAAAAAAAAACCGTTAGGCGGAAATAATTTGATTCGAAATATGGGCGGTACCGTTTTTAGCCCTCCATCTTAAAATGTTTGTTCACCAAAATATAATCCACCTCTACAATTAAAAGTACTGTGTTTTTTTCAAAAAAAAAAAATAAAAATTCTTGGAGACTTTTCCGAGAAAAATAAGATTTTACTTAACAGTTATATTGCAGGTACCGTTAACATAAGAGCTAAAAAAAATTACATTTTTTGCTGTAGATTGTCAAAATAACAATATGTTCTAAATTTTAAAACGATTGGCCCAACCGTTCGGGCTGTAGTTTAAAATACATCCGAACAGACAGACAGACAGAATTTTTCTCGCATTCCTGTCTGCTACTCTACTGAAAGCAAAATACTTTCACAAATATTTTCTGATAGCGAAAAGCATTTTTAGAAAATGATTTGTTTTCTTGAACTAGTCACATACTGAAAGTATTTGTTATGAAAGTTTTGCTTTCAGAAAACTTTCCTTTCTGAAAGTAGTTTCCTTTCATTGTGTGACGACACCTTAAATGCTACTCAATTCACAAAAAAAAAAAAATGTTGAAGCGGTTAATCGGGTGGTCTAGCTGGCCAGGGCAAATCGCCAAAGCGAGAAATTTTACGACGCGGAAATGCGTCCTTCATAATATTGGGCGTTCTTGAGGAGGAGTATAACGTTCCATGGCTTAATGTGTTCTGCATCTGGTTAATTCAGAAATATCAAAATAGAATTGATGTTTGCCGCCATTTGCAAAAGTTACAAAATTGTGTAATGTAGTCAGCGGGAAAATTCCGTCTATAGGTCTGTTCGTATGTACGATGTTCAAAATTTGTTGGTGTTTTCGAAAAAAAATGCGTTTCCTTACATAAAATATTTATTTCAAGCATATTACATATTACATTTTAAAGAAATCGGTTCAACAAATTGGGCTAAATATATTGGCGCAAAATTATAGACACTTTAAAAAAACAAAAATTAAGTGTGGCATTAAGTTTAAAAGTGTTGTTATTCATTTATAAGCGAACTCTTAATTATTGATTTTTTCTTAGTCTAAAACTATTCTTAAGTAACAAGATCTCGCATTTACAAAATGCCATTTTTTGGAAATATAACCACATGCAAACACTGCCTTCATCCAATAGTAAAAAAAAAAATTCTAGTGCAATGCTTTTATATTATAATTGATGAAAACTTAGTGCAGGACCAAACATTTTAGTTTTGTTGTATAACTCTTCGCCACTTAATAACTTTTTTTTTACTATCTTCATAATACATTGTTTAATTGTTATGTATTGTTGTTCATATTCACGAATCCGTGACTTGACCTTATATAGTAATTAATTCTATTAATTAAGCATATTTTTTTTTATTTGTTAAATAAATTATTTTTCAATCAGAATTTTCTGTATACAATAAAATACAGAAAAACTAATCAAATAAAATATATAAATAAAATGTTGGCTCATTTATTAAATTTAAGTTTAAACAAATTACAAATAAATATGGAGAATATTGCAATGAGACCTTATTTAGTTAATTTTGCATTTTTTTTTTGTTTTCTTATTAATTAAAATAGTGTAAGTCGTTTTAAAAATATTAAAAAAAAACAATCTTGTTAAATAATTCTTTGCATTGATTTTACTAACAAAAGCAATACCTTTATTGGTACGAAAATAAAGAAAATCCTATTTATCTGTTTTTGAAAAAAAAAATTAAAAATATAAATATAATATTCATACAATAAGTACATACATAAAGATGTAAATTTAAACTTATAAAACATTTCCTCTTATCGTTACGTAATACTCAGTCCGTCTTATACATTCTTAAATCATCCGTAAGCACAAGAACTACCACAATCATAGTGTAGCTATTTGCAATATTTTCTTTAATAAAAAAAATATTCAGAACATTATATTATTTAGTAAAAAATGTATGACCCCGACGTGATTTGAACACGCAACCTTCTGATCTGGAGTCAGACGCGCTACCGTTGCGCCACGGAGTCGTTAAAGTACTACAATTTAATTAGCTACCAGTCATCCTATAGTGACGAACACTATTATATGTATTCTTTTGGCACAAATAGAATTTGCAAACATTTTTGAAATTATTCCATTTAAAAAATTAAATATTTTGAATTTAAGCTATTTCTGATATTTACCTACTATCAGTTCCTTGATTGTTACCTGATTGGCCCCTATCAGTGTGGTTTCAGACCAGGAAAGTCCACAATCGATCAAATGTTCACGCTACGGCAGATCCTGGAAACCACCCAAGAATTCCAAATCGATACTCACCACCTCTTTATCGATTTTAAGGCCGCGTACGATAGCATTTATAGAGACGAGCTATACAGAGCCATGTCTGGTTTTGGCATCCCCACAAAACTCGTCCGACTGTGCAGGATGACGATGGAGAACTCTCGCTGCTCCGTCAAGGTTGGTTCTGACCTCACAGAAGCTTTTGACGTCAAAAAAGGATTCCGACAAGGTGATGCGCTATCGTGCGATTTCTTCAACTTAATACTTGAAAAAATTATAAGAAACTCGCAAGTCAATTGTAGTGGGACAATTTTTTTCAAGTCTGTGCAATTGCTAGCATACGCTGACGACATAGACATCATTGGCAGAACTCGGCGAGCTGTCAGTGGAACGTTTGCTAGCATTGAAGCTGAAGCGGCTAAGATGGGACTAGCAGTCAATGAGGCCAAAACGAAGTACCTGCTGTCCACAAAAAGGGACACACAACACCGGCGGATTGGACAAAACATCACAATAGACAGGTACAACTTTGAGGTAGTTAGGGACTTTGTGTACCTCGGATCCGCTATAACATCTGACAACAACATCTCGTCAGAAATAAAGCGAAGAATTACTCTTGCCAATCGCTGTTTCTATGGGCTAGGAAGGCAATTGAGTAGCAAAGCCCTCTCTCGAAAGACAAAGGAGACTCTGTATAAGACCCTAATCATCCCAGTCCTGCTCTATGGCGCCGAGGCATGGACTCTATCTAAAGCGGATGAAGATATCCTTAGTCGTTTCGAGCGTAAGATTCTTCGGAAGATTTTTGGCCCTATCTGCGTTAAGGGGCTTTGGAGGAGAAGGTTCAACCAAGAACTATACGAGCTGTACAGCGACATTGACCTGGTCAAAAAAATACGCATATCACGTTTAAGATGGCTAGGTCATGTAGAGCGAATGGACAACAATGCTCCGGCTCGCAGGATCTTCGATTCCATCCCAGAGGGTAGACGCAGTCAAGGAAGACCTCGCCTTAGGTGGCGCGCTCAAGTGGAGGACGACCTCAACCAACTTGGAGTGCAAAACTGGAGGCAGCTAGCCAAAGACCGAGTTGGCTGGAGAGGCATGTTGGTTGAGGCCCAGGTTCGTCCCGAACTGTAGCGCCACCTAAGTATCAGTTCCTTTGTAAAATTGTAAAACTGAAAGACATAAATAAATGTTAATTAATTAACTGAATAGTTAATTAATTAGGTTCCAAATGTAAACATAATCAAACAAAAAACAGTTACTGCTGCCAGATGGCGTTGGCGTTGTACACAAAAATGTAAAATGCAAAAATTCCGCACACCTCTTATACACCTTTTCTTATATAAGTAAGTTAAATTAAGCACATAACGGTATATTGTTTTCAATGTATATTGTTTTAAACACACATTAACCAGTTTAAGTATATTTTGTACAATTTACGTAGGAATGTAAGTTAATTATATCTGGAACAGCTTTTTGGAAAATTTTGAATAAATTTATTAAATACATTTAAGTAAACACTATTCTCAAACATGTGCTTATTCATTTTGAGAATAAATTCGGTGTTGATTTTGAAATAAAACAAATATGTATGTAAACGTACTTTCTAGATACTGGAAAAAATAATAACAATTTCCTTATCGTAGGAAACGCATGTAATGATAAAACGAACGCGGATTTTTTTTTTTATTTCGTACTGACATTTACAGATATTGTACAATGTTCAGTAAGGGATTCAGGGGAATGGCATGAGTGCTACTGGCTGCAAGCTGTATCAGTTTTAATTTATTTAAGATAATTACTTGAAAAGAATGAAAATAGTGTGTTTTTCAATTGGAAGGCAGTTTTGAACCAATTTATCCCATAAAACTATCACTTTCATATAAAATTTTGGTTTAGGATTCCTGAATATACAAAAAATGAGATAACAATCAAACATGGCATTACGAGCATAGAGAAGACTAAAACAGTCATTGACAAAAAATTTCCGTCTGTCTGTCTGTCTATCGAGGTGCAGCCTAAATGGGTTAAGCGTTTGCCTCGAGATTCGGTATGTGTGTATCTCTTGGCATTCCTCAGAGGGGAAATTGGAATTTTATTTTTAGGGCTAAAAATAACGGTTAAAGAAAAGCTTATTTTTCTCAAAAACGGCGCCAAAGATTTTGATAAAAATTTTTGAGAATATTTTTGTTGGTTCTAGCTATTATATAATTAGAATCACATTTACCGGAAAAGTCTATTAACTGTTCCTTTCATATAACGGTTTTTTAATGTTGGACTTTCTCGGTAACGGTCCAATTGATTTCAATAAAATTTTATATCTGAATAATTGTTTTTTTTTCTATTTTTAGTAAATAAAATTTTTTTTAAATATTTTTAAAACTTATAAATATTTTTTTTTTAAATTTTAAAATCAGGTGTAAATTAATAAGCTCTAAAAAATTGGATACCAAAATTAAAAAAAATATATCAAAAATGTTTGCCTCGAGATTCGGTATGTGTGTATCTCTTGGCATTCCTCAGAGGGGAAATTGGAATTTTATTTTTAGGGCTAAACGGTATTTGCCATATAACGGTTAAGGAAAAGCTTATTTTTCTCAAAAACGGCGCCAACGATTTTGATAAAAAATTTTGAGAATATTTTTGTTGGTTCTAGCTATTATATAATTAGAATCACATTTACCGGAAAAGTCTATTAACTTTTTAGTAAATTTAAATTTTTTTTTTTTTTTTTTTGAAAATATTTTTAAAACTTATAAATTTTTTTTTTTAATTTTAAAATCAGGTGTAAATTAATAAACTCTAAAAAATTGGATACCAAAATTAAAAAAAAAATTCAAAAATCTAAAAATAAAGAAATGATTTTATCAAAACCGGTCCTACAATTTTCGAAATACTTTTTTCTTAAATTCGTTGTTATTAAAACATGTTATGGCATACTTCATTTTTACTAAAAACCGTTAAATATTGAGGTTTTGATACTTTTTATAAGTTCAAACTGTGTTATTTTCAACGTAATAGTTACTTGTTTCTGTCAAAGATCTTGCTTTCCAATGTAATTAGGCACATAACAGCAAATACGTGCGACTTGCTCATATCGTCAAATCGTCGAGTAAAATTAAAAAATAGGTAATATTAACGTAGAAAAATAACACATTATAAGATTTAAAATAATTTTTTTTTTATCAGTTTTAAAAATATTGTTTTTTCCAAAAAAAATTCAAAAATTAATTTTAATTAGAAAAACAAGTTATTAAAAAAATTGATATGCAGAATTAATTTGGCTACCCAGAGCTTTTTTAAATATAAAATTTGACAGAAATCCAAAGAGCCGTTACCGAGAAAGCCAAAAATAAAAAAAGCCGTTATATGAAAGGTACCCTTAATAGACTTTTTTCCGTAAATTTTGTTCTAATCTAATAGCAAAAAAAAATTCTCAAAAAATGTTCATCAAAATCGTTGGAGCCTCACTCACTTTCTTAGACTTCCGTATTATCGCAATGCCATATTTGATTGCTATCTATTTTTTTTATATTAACCAATCCTAAACCTGCCTTATAGTCCCTTTAATCGCAAGTAAAAATAATCGGTGCCATCTTAGATCAAAATAACAGCTTAAGTTATTTAAAGTTTTAAAAATTTAAGTTTCAAAAATCCCTCTATAAAAAGTTGAAGGAAATCGCTACAGCCGTTTAGGTCGCAGAGTTATACATATATGTATGTATGTATGGACATAATGTACATTCAGACTGTACATTTTACTTCTTCTCTATCATAGTAATGTAATGTTTGATTGTTTTTCATATGGACACATTTATAACTTGCAAACAAAAACATTTATGATGTTTTCATTTTTAGGATGTTCACAGGTATGGTCTTATAACATATTAAGTGATCAAAAGTAATTTTTAATTTTTTTTTTCTATATAAATATAATTATAAAGTAATTTATAAGGACAGTATTTTTAAATTTTTTATGTTAAAACATCGATAACACCTGAACTTATTTTGTTAAAAGGCGTTTATTTTCTTACTTAATATTCTTCCTTAAATCATGTTTAGTTCCACTGTTTCCTTACGCTATAAAAAAAACATACAACAATCTGTATTTAAAGAATTGGCACCTAATTTTTTCTGACGTGCAAACCATATATCTCTTTATCCATTAAGGTATTCCTAATTTAATCCTAATTTTTTAAAGTTGATCGGTGAACTCTAACCTTAAATAACGAACTAGATGAATATTGTGTGCCTTTTTTTGGAAAACAACATTCCGAAATCTGCCATCACATTGAATTAGATAACTTCAAAAATGCTTTATCTACCGAAAATCTAAAAACCCATACAACTGCCATCGCAATAGTGAAATAGATACCAACTCAACCACATCCGTTCTTAACAAAGGCCTTCAAATGCCAGTAATTTTCTGCATTGGTTGGCCTCATCCGAGAAAAAAAACTACATTATCTATTTCCTCTTCACATAAACAAAAAACCACACAAAACATCCTTAATGCGGGTTAGTAACTTGCATTCGCATATATATTGTTATACAAACATTTTTTCAAAAAAAAAAGAAATCCAAAATAAAAATTCAAAAACCAAACTTGTTGCACGCTCGGCGAACACAATTTTGGTTGCAATTTAAGCCCCGAAAAAGAAATCCTTCTAAATATTGTGATTTTTTCGCCACAGGAAGGCACTGAACCTTGCATCCGGTTTTTCTAGA
Organism: Platycheirus rosarum; assembly: GCA_963971375.1. NCBI lineage: Eukaryota > Metazoa > Arthropoda > Insecta > Diptera > Syrphidae > Platycheirus > Platycheirus rosarum. Next base: position 10,605,333 of record OZ020508.1, read on the forward strand.
TTTCTTTAGTGAACTTCAATGTGAATGTGTGCGTTATTTCATTTTTGTTCAATAGCAACTTACTACAGTCCCCTTTCATTCAAATTTGAGTCCATCTCCAGACCAGTAGAAAGAGTATAGAAACTAAAAAAAATAAAAAAAGGGAAAAGAACTGCAGGCCCATCTAATGAATTTCTTATTTGTTGTTTTTTTTATTTACGAATTTGAAGTTTGGTAGTAGATGAACGACGCGGGAATGCAGTGCTTGGTCCCTATGTTCGTCCATTTTGAGTTTTTAGAAAAAACTCAGACTCAAAAGCAAGGCGGGATATCATCAAATTGATTCTGTCCTCACTAAAGTAGGTTCCTGGAGCGATTCCAATGCAAGATTTCGTCTTTTTTTTTTCTTTTTTTTTTTGATTCCTCAAAACCTACGTCACGTCATCCCCTTCACCACCAATTGATTTTCAATGTGTTTGCATTATGCAGAACGTAGAAAGAACGCATTTTGTAATATATTTTTTTTATATGCGAGTCAACGACCGCAAAAAAGCGATCTACGAACAAAATAAAGAAAACAAATGGCTGGCAAGAAATGTGTTTTGGATTTTGGAAGCTCCACACAACAGCAGCCTGAATAAAATGGAAAAGAATGGAGTACATAAATAAAAAAAAAAAAAAAAACAATAAATCACAAAAAGCCAACACTTTTGCACAGACTTATTACGGAAATTAAAACAAAAATTATCTCTGCGATACTAATTTTGAGCAGTCATAGGGGAAGCGGTAGTGGCAAGTTTGACATTTTTTTTTTAAATTCAACTGATTAGCGATACAAATGTTCAGCTTTTGGTTTTATTTTAGGCAAGATCAACCCATTTAGCAGGTTTTTATTGCACTTAGCATTAACACTTCATGCTTTTCGACGAAATGATAAACTGATTCCCAACTCGCCGTAGGAAGGTGCGAAAGTCAAAAAATTTGCGATACTACATCCTAAATCATAAATTGATTTTTTATTCAGCAACTACCAGTTCCGGAACTGAAAAGTTCAAAGTAGGTACCTACTTACAAAATAAACGATAGTGGATCAAATTGATAAAGATCTGAATATCTTATGCGATTAGGGTTTTCAGACTTACTGATCGACGAAGAATTTTCGGAGCCAATTCTTCTATTACTTTCACCAACAAGATAATCTATAATCTATCAAAAAAAATTTAAATACAGAGATCATAGGAGAATAGGACATTCACCTCACACTCTGACTTCATTAAGCTGTGAGAGACCGTATAAACGGAATTTCTTAGTGCAAAACTTAGATCTTTAGTTTTAAAAAGTTTTACAAAACGCACCAATTCTGAAAGCTCTTTAACAAAATCTAAAGGAAAATCTACGTTGTTTTACATTGAAGTAAAAGTGGTAATTCGAAAATAATTGCCTTGTTGTTTTGCGAAAACAATTACAATACAACAATTTGTGGCTTGAGGGTAGGTAAATCAGTAGTTCTTGATTTGTTGATTTCAGTAAGTATTTAGGGAGTTAAACCATCAACTGCACGATTTGCACAAATTAATCTCACCCATAATGGCCATACTGATTATTTTTGTTTGACAGAGTATAAATATCCAGATTTCAGAGTTACCAATGTGAGATTGGTATCTCCTTCAGTGTATGATATCTCTTTTACATTGTATTTCTGCTTAGAAGCTTTTGATTTTAGCGCTTTATGGAAAGCTCTCAATGATGAATGTTGTCGTGAAGTATTTGTTTTGATGTTTTGGATTTTTGTAATGTTTCGAATAAGGCGTTGTTTTTAATTGAAGAAGTTAATTTGCATGGATTGTCGGTAGTGCTATGTGAGTGTATTGTTTGTTCGAGCGTATAAAATAATAACTTTAATGTGAAGTAGTGTTTTTTAAGCAAAAGCATAGTTTGCTTGTTTTTTTTTATCATTAGCCCGCACAGGGATTTTGACTACCCTTATAATGTCGATTAAACACAGTGAGGGCGTTAGGGAAATAGGAAAGGATGTAAAAGGTACATTTGGCACACTCGTGGCAGCCACATTGTGGTTGTAGTGTTGCTAGTTGGAGAACTCTTAGTTGTGAGGTTAACTGTGTGATACTATGGTTTAAAATTTATATACGAGGGGAGATAGCTTCATAACTTCTTTCAATGGTAATGATTGTAAATACTATAAAAATTACTATTTATTTAAAACTATTAAATTTAATTTAAAGTTATTAAAACTATTTTGAGATAACAATCAAACATGACGTAACGATGATAGAGAAACAAATTTTAGTTACTGGTAAAATTCTGTCTGTGTGTCTGTCTGTTGGTAAGGCCAATCATCTTCAAATTTAGAACGTAAGGTTATTTTGACATCCTACAGAGGGGTTTTTTTAGCTCAAATATTAACGGTACCTCTCATATAACGGTAATGTAAAAGCTTATTTTTCTCAAAAACGGCCCTAAGAATTTTTATGAAAAAAACAGGGTGCTATTGTTGGTAAGCATTATGCGTTTTGGTGAAAAAAAAATAAGATGGTGGGGTAGAAACGGTACTTCTCATAAGACAGTTTTATTTGTATGCGACTTTCTCGTGAACTGGTTAACCGGTTGTAACCAAAGATGATATTCAGCAAGATGTGGGAAGCCTAAGCAATTTCAATTTAAAATATTTTCTATTTTTTTTTGTATTTATAATAATTAAAAAAAAAAGTATTTTAAAAATCGATATTTTGAAAACCCGTAAGTGATTTTTTTTTTTAATTTTGTTTTTAAATTTTTAACGAAAGTTGTTAAAATAAAACCGTTGCTACAATTTAAAAAAAAAATCACAGTTTCGCATATTTTATAGAAATAAAATGGCGTTTAAATTTTTCCGCTGAAAACTCTTTTACGGACTTTTTTCGAACAATCAAAAGTCACAAAAATCGAATTAAAACTTAGAAGTTCTTATTTTTATAAATTTTTTGTCCACTCTGTGACCGCACATAAGGGCAAGTACGTGCGATCCAGTCGTGCAATTTTTTTTTCTATTAATACAGGGTGTCTGCTTACAAATTTATATTAATTATTCTTATTTTTTTTTTTTATTTTATCTTCCTTGATTTTACACACACTGTTCGAAACAAAGCCTCGTGTTCCGGGTCATCAATGCCAAAGTACTATCCTGAACTAGTATTTTTTTTTAATTCCGCAATAAATTGCGCTGAAATCGACTTCAAATCCACGGGATGTCCCAAGAGCAAGTAAAATTTTCCGAAACAAGTCCATTCAAGTTCTTATGCTGTGTGTGAGGTTGCAAATGCCCCATCCTGTTGGAATTTAATTTAATTTAATTTTAATTTCAGTCAAAAAAGTTACGAGTTTTTTTTAGCGTAAGGTGAGTTCTATGCTTTTTAGCATGTCTGGTAAAAATCAGCTTCGTCACTCCAAAATATGCAATTTACAGGAAGAATTTAAATTAAAAAAAAAAACTCATGGATTCTTGGATGTCTAAAGAAGGCTATCTTTTTCAGTTTTGAAAGTCGTGCATTTTTTCTTAAAATCTGTTATACAAGTTCATTGTTTTCGGAAGTTCTTGCAGGTCTTATAGGCCCTGAACATCGCTTATTCATAGCTGAAGCAATTGCAGAAGCAGTGCTCAGAAGCAAATAATGTAAGAATCATTGTTCTTGAAAAATGCCTCGATTACGAACGCGCGAGTTTTGTGATTCAGAATAACGCATGCTCGCTGATTCCAATGAAACCACCATCAATCTTGTTAACTACTTTAATTCAGCAGCTCATTTTCAATACGGTTTCTATAAGTTCCAATTATTTTCAATTTCAAACTTGATGCCAAAGTTTATATTTCTCCAATTTCTAATGCCATGTTTCTGAAATAGATGTTTCAAAATGTCGGAAATAAGCCGAAATCTAAGATTTCAAACCAAAAAATCCGAGCATTATTTATTCAAACGTTTTCATACGTTTTCGGGATTTCAAAATGCGATGTTTTGATATTTTGAAGTCTCCATTTCTGATATTTCATTTTGATGATAAAAAGAATTTAATTTAATGGTAAAAACAGTTACAACAGAACTTTTATTTCTAATTTTAAATTGTTTGTAAAGTTATCAGTCAATATCCAAAAATACATTTGATAAGTTTGGCAATGAAATTGCAATCACACACAGATACTTTAAATTTGCTTTGTAGACTAATAAATTCTTATCTTCTACTTGATTTCAATTAACTTTTACAGTCAGACAGAGATTATCACCCCACAGAAGATAGCAAACCTTCTAATATTGCAAAAGACCTATTGATTTGGAAAATCCTATTCAATAACAACAAATTGTGACTTATCGGCCAAAAATGTGCAACAAAGCTGTTTATCGTGAGGCTTGAGTGAAAACGGGGTTAATGTAGACCCCCGGCACAACCAACGAATCAAATTCAAATATTTTTAGAAATCATTTTGTTTCGAGAAAACATTTTTTTTTTGTTTACTCATCAGAGATAAACATTTGGAATGGCTGGTTGAATGGCCGATACTTCTTTTGAAATATTTTTTTGTTTTTTTTTCAAACCCCTCTTCACATCGTATCACCAACCTGAAGCAGGCTAATATCATAAATCGGTCATCCGTAGACCGTTCGCTTTATCCAACGCGACCTACGACATCTCATTTAAGTCACTTTTATTGTCAAACAATACATTTGGGAATGTACCAAGGTACTTTATTTGAAAAAAGATAGAAAGATACATTAACCACCTCTATAGCAATCCACGTTTGATTAGAATAGAATGCGGCCTTGATTGGAATATATTTGTTTTGAGGGGTCAAAGACCCCCTCGGTACACAATGCAGGAAAGGAAAATAAAATAAGCACAGTTCAGTGCGTCACAATGAACCCTGCCTGCCTGCAATGTGTGTGGAATACATTCTAATGACAAACTTGACAGAAATACTAAACAAGATGGCTGCCCTCCAAAGATCACTGACTCCTCGCATTTTTGTGTATTTGATAGCAATGACTGCAATAATTCCATTTCGGTTTGGTTGGATCGTTCTTTTGGACTAATCATGACAGATGCATGTGTTGCGGGTCGGCTTGTGAAAGATGTTTTTTGTGGCGCAAACTGCTTTTACCAGCAAATTTTGTTGGACAGATAAAGGTTGTGAGATCTTGGAAAGCGTTTTCCTCTTTTGAAGATGGATGATTAATCGCACCTGGTTGTTGGAAAAAGATCGTTTTTTGTTCGTTTCTGTGAATGAGATGGCTTTGTGTGATGCTGTACATAGAAAGTGCTGTCTGACAGCTAGTGAGTCAGGTATTTTCTAAAGTTTGTTTCATCATCTATATAGTCGTTAACTTTAGATATGTATTTGTTGCAAGTCATCGATTATGAATTAAAAGTCAATGATTTCTCAACCGATATTCTTAAATTGATTAACTCATTATTGTTTTCGCCGTAATTTTAGTACAACTATCTTCCTTAATTGCAAAGCTTCATCTCGGATTTCCAATGAAATTTTTTTTTGTAAAGGTCAAAAAGAAGCCCCGTTTAAAGTTAGAAGTAAGAGTTGCTTGTATAACAGCTTTTTTGCGTGCTCCAAATGTATCTTCGAACTTTGACAGTCCAGTCTTTGATGTCTGATTCCATCTTTCCATTTCGAAAATTGTTTCCAATTGTCCTCACACTGAAATAGTTATTGCGGACGATTTTAGTGTACACAGACACAGTTCCAGCTGGCTCCGCTATTCTGGTAAGACTACACCCAAAGGAAAGTATATCGAGATTTCTTTTGGTTTCCACCGCTGTACACAGCTGATCGATGAGCCAACTCGGATATTCCTGGTAATACTCCATACTGTTGATTTGTTTATTATTATTTCTCCCACTGATAACTATACCTTAAGTGTAATTTCTCCATTTCGAACTTCGAAATATTGTATCATTTTACAATTTTTTTGTGCTGCACTCAGCCAATTAGAAAAAACTTCCCACCAGGACCGTTTGGCAATACGAGAAACCCAACTGGGTTGACTGAATAAATTCGTTCGTTACTTTCAGTGGTCACTATGTTTCCTCGATGGTGACATTGATGCCAGTGCTGAAATTATCACAAAAGTTATTTTTCTAGGGATGCTTGCTTTTATACTAAAAGAGTAAAAAGTATCAAACCCAAATCAAAGGCTTGGTTTAACTCAGAGTGTCAGGTCAAGAAGCTCTTAGGCTCAAAACTAAGTTTCCAATCCTACAATGTCAACCCTACAGAAGAACATTAAAAAAACACAAACAATTTAGGAATTAATGCAACTCCGTTATTGATAACTGAATTTGTGTCTGATCAAAAGTTACTGTGAAAAATTCTGCAATGTCCCAGAGACAGTGAAACTTTTTGGTCATTTGTAAAAAATATTAAAAACTTTATCATTACAATCACAATCCCATTGTTAGCTCTTCAGAGAAAATACACGGCGACCAGAGTTTTCAATATCATGAATGGTCTTCTGCTGGGCACAATAACAACTCCGTTTCTATTCAATATTAATGTTACTTATAGAACTTATAGAACAAATTTCTTTGCCTCCATCTTGTTCCAGGTTCGTCCCGAACTGTAGCGCCACCTAATTGCGTTTTCTGACGACGTTATACTGTTTGCAAGAGGATCAAAAATTGATGGAATTCAAACAAAACCTCAAAGCAAATTTAACAGTTTCCAAAGGTTTTGTTCTGAATGGAAACTTAATAGTATTTTTACTTGCGATTATAGGGACTATAAGGCAAGTTTAGGATTCGTGAATATAAAAAAAATTGAGATAACAATGAAACTGACATTACGATCATAGAGAAGTTTAAAAAAGCGATCGAGAAAAATGTCTGTCTGTCTGTCTGTCTGTCAGTATGTATAACGAGCTGCAGCCTAAACGGCTTAAGCGTTTATCTTCAAACATGGTGTGTGTGATTATTTTGGCATTCCCCAGAGGGGAAGTTGAAATTTTATTTTTAGGACTAAAAATAACGGTACCTGCCATATGACCGTTTAGGAAAAGATTATTTTTTAGAAAACGGCTCCAACGATTTTGATGAAATTTTTTTGAGAATTTTTCTGTTGGTATTGGCTATCATTTGATTAGAACCAAATTTACGGGGAAAGTCTATTAACGGTAGCTTTCATATAACGGGCTTTTTATTTTTGGGCTTCCTCGGTAACGGCTCTTTGGATTTCTGTCAAATTTTATAGTTGAGAAGACCTATGTAGGTAGCTTAATTGATTCTGCATATCAAAATGTTAAATAACTTTTTTTCTAATTAAAATTAGTTTTTGAATTTTTTTTTTTGAAAAATCAATATTCTTAAAACTAATCAACATTTTTTTTTTTTATTTTATAATCACATGTATATTAACAAACTCTAAAACACTGAATATCAATATTTCAAAAACAATTTTTTTTTCAAAAAACTAAAAATAAAAAACAGGATTTTGTGAAAACCGGTCCTACAATTTTCGAAATACATTTTTCATAAATTCTTTGTTATTTAAGACGTGTGATGGCGTACTTCGTTTTTACTAAAAACCGTTAAGTATTGTGGTTTTCATCCTTTTTATAAGTTCAAACTGTGTTATTTTCAACGTAAATGTTACTTGTTTCTGTCTAAGATATTGCTTTCCAATGTAATTAAGCACATAAGAGCAAGTACGTGCGACCCAGTCGTGCCCATTTTTTGTTTAATATTTGAATGAAAATGCTTGAGAGGAGAAAGCATCCTGAATTGGCATTACATTTACATTTCAAACAAGAGGTTATTAGATCCTTTCGGGTGTCCAGGATCGCCTATTTTAATTATACGTGCTGTGAATAACTTATTTCAAGATTGTTCTATCCAAACACCATGGCTATCAATCAGACCTTATACTCATGTACCGATTATATACCATATTGCCACACGGGCAACTGATAAAACATTAAATATGTTCCCTCTTCGTTGCGTCAGCATACCTGAAAAAGATCAGGCCAAACCGAGCCCTTCCATGTGATTTTAATTTATCGAATATTCGTTAACACTAAATTTTAGTCGATGGATTGGGAATGCATGCAGGGCAGGACATAATCATAGTTTTAATAAAATTCAAAACAATTTACAAAAGTCCATTTTTCTGTTATCACAATTCACCTTTTTGTCTTAAATGCTTCTAATGCTCGGGAGTTCTCAAGAGTGTTTTCCAAATTCTTTTAACTCCAAAAGTCATCGTTCTCAAGAATTGAGATTTTTATTAAGTTTACAGAGAACTTTTGGTTCGCATGTAGAGATATTGTTTCTTTAAAGTTTTTAAAAAGTGATCTTAAAGGATATACGAGCAGAATTTTAATGATGATGGCTGTGTCTCATCTTCCCTTGTATATATCTGTCTTCTTTTTCGAAATAATTGCATCACATTTGACTGATTTTAAAGCTAAATTCAATAAAAAAGAAAAAAATCCATTAAAATCTTCTAATCGAATATTGATACTGCTTTCCTTCAGTATTCCCTTATTAACACCACTTTTCCTTAGATAATTTGGTAGATAATGAAACTGTACATTCTATCCCCAAAAACCGAAACTAACACAACCAAATGCTAACTTAGAAGACCATTTTTCTGTAGTTTCTCTTCTTTGATAATTTTGTTAAAAAAAAATGTTTAGCTCACTACTACTCTAAATAGCAAACCTTTCTTACACACTTCCAAGGGTTCCACCCAACCACCCCATAGAGTAGGGGGTCTTGGTTGGGTGGGTGTTGCGAATTGAAGGTTGCCGAAATGAAGAATTCCGGAAAAAAAAACTTTGCTAGAGCAATATTTTTAGTGCGGGAATAGAAAATAAAAAATACAAAAAAAAACCAAATGAACGAAAATGAGCGAAGGAACCTAAAGTAAAAAAAAAAGAAAATATATAAAATAAAATACATAAAATGAAGGAATGAAAAATATTTTTATAGCATCGCGAATCCGTAACTGTACACCATCACATACTCTGTAAGCCATTAGAGATGGCAGTAATGGCAGCCAGAAGCAGCGAAAGTGGCGTAGCGATGAGGTGGAAGCAAGGATTTATTTTCCTTCTTCTATTTTTTTTGTTTCCTTTTTTTGTATTTTTTTACTGTTTTGTTGGGGTTGTATCGAGAGATGATTGTATTCGTGGAGAAAAGTTTTGGGCGCCGCCAAATGCTACTCCTCGCGCGCGATTTTTTTTTCTTCAAAAAACCGAAGAAGAGATGAAGTGGCGCGCTGCTTTTTAACATTTAAAAAAGAATCTTCCCTTCTTCACAACTCTATGCTCTAGCTGCGACGTTCGCTCATAAAAAAGAGAACAAAACTAAAAGATACAAAAGGGATGGGGGTGTAAAATTGGAAAATGCCACCCCCTCCCACTCGTTGGAAAAAACTTAACGGCGCGCTACTCTACTCGTTCTTCAGCAGCCTTCCTTTATCCTTTGGCCTGATTGAATGAAGAAGGAGGT